>JBBPBX010113826.1:0-10411 GCA_038048925.1 Garcialebias charrua | reverse complement strand
ATCAGACGGGATTCATCAACGGCCGACAAACTCAAGACAGCATAAGACGAACATTACATATAATAGCCCAAGCCAAAAAGCAGGATCTCACCACCGCACTAGTTAGCCTAGATGCAGAAAAAGCTTTTGACCGGGTCAAATGGACCTTTTTATACAAGGTACTAGAACGTATGGGCTTTAATAATCAGGTTGTTAACTGCCTATGATCACTATATGATAAACCACGGGCCAGAAAAAAAATTAATGGGCACCTAACAAATAGCTTCCAACTATACAGAGGAACCCACCAGGGATGCTGTCTAAAGCCCCCGGCATAGCTCTGCGTTGGACCGAGCGCCGCGCCACGCCATGCGAACGCCGCGGCACAAGCCTTTGAACGCGGGCGTGAACGCGCCAAGCTCAAATTTTACGACCGCTTACGCGCGCGCGTTGTCTCACAATAAACTGCCCGGCGGCGGACTGTTTTTTATGAGACACAAATGTATTAAATTCCCCTTCTTCATCCCTGATCTGGACTTTTGTTTTTTTGCCAAAAGTCAAGTGATCGCTTGAAGCGATCACCATTCGCTTCCTCCTCCGATGAAGAGGAATGAATGAATTTGTCACGAGCGAACTGACTCATGTTCAACGTGGCTGCGCCAGGTTCTAAATATTTCCTGGTGTTCTGGTCTGCTGTGTGGGCTGAAGGACCAGCGCTCCCTGTTTTTATTTTATTTTTTAGAACTTTTTATTAACAAATAAACACAGAACAAAGCTGCGCAGCTCGTGCCTTTTTTTCCCCGACTCGAACGGTCAATCAATTTAGTAGGCGTGTCAGCAAATGACTAATCAACGACCTCAATTTGTCCCGTAGGTAAACGCTCCGCCCTTCTTCTTCTCAAATGATTTCAAGTATTTGGAGCGAAAACGTTGGAGCTTCACGCTGAGCTATGCTGTGAACTGCCTGCGCGCAGCACGCGCGCGTCGAGCGGCGTGCTGCCCAACGCACAGCTCTGCCGGAGCCTTTAGTCCAACACTCTTTGCAATCGTCATTGAACCCTTGGCACAGGCCATTAGAGATAACGATGAGATAAAGGGTGTTAGTTTTGCAAATACAGAACACAAAGTTGGCCTTTTCGCAGATGATGTAATCGCATACCTCTAAAACCCAAATATAACGCTCCCCAAACTCATGTCAGTTCTAGCCGAATTTGGTCAACTGTCAGGCTATAGTCTAATGGTGCATTCACACCTAACAGCGTTTCAACGGCAGGAGCGTCCAGCTTACATGCAAAGTCAATGGGGGACGCGCTTCCAGCCGCGTCTTGGCGTCGGGCGTCACGTCACGTGCGTGTTGAGCGTGATGGAAAGCGTTTTTCCGTGCACGTGAACCCGCGTCAGCCTCCAAAGCACACGTTGATCTAGCTGAAGATTTCGGTTCAAACGTTCAAACGCCGTTCAACTCTCCCTGATTGGTTGATCAGGGAGAGTCGGGGGAGAAGAGAGGGGGTCAGGGGGAGAGGGGGAGAGTCCCTATGTGACGCGGAAACGATTGCGCAACTATGTGACGTATTGTTTGTGGGACACAGAAAAAACCCGCGGAGTCATGGACTATGGAAGAGAAACTCATTGTAGCTGTGTGTTCGCGACAAGTCCTTCACGACCAGTCAAGTCTGCTCTACAGAGACAGAAATAAAAAGCTCCTCGCCTGGCGGAGTGCAGTGAGGACTCGGTATACCGGTAAGCTCCTCCCACACACCCTGCAGCAGTTTCGCGTTCTGGCGTTCTGGTCTGGACACCAAGTGCATCCACTTGCGTGCGTGACGAGCTTTTTGGAAGTTGAAACGCTGTTCGGTCTGGACGTACCATAAACATCACAAAAACACAAGTTTTGACAGTTAACTACTCCCCCAATAAACTTATAAGAAAGACCTACGGACTTAAGTGGGATGCCAAAAAACTAAAATTCCTAGGAGTCTTTGTTACCCAAGATTTGGACGAACTATTCAGTTTAAACTTTGGTAGACTTACTGAAACCATACAAAAAGACCTGACAGTCTGGGCAAGGTTAATGCTGGACTTCAAAGCTAGAATGGAAATAGTGAAGATGAATTTGCTCCCTCGTTTTTTATATCTTTTTATGTCATTGCCTATTAGGATACCTAACGTACAGTTCCATGCCTGGGATAGGCTGATCTCAAGATTTATCTGGTCCGGGACCAGACCAAAGATAAAGTTTAAAACACTCCAAATTAATAGAGACCAGGGGGGTCTGGCACTTCCAAATTTGAAACAATACTACTGGTACTATGCATCCCAAATAAGAGGTATGGTTTGCTGATGCTCCCCAGAAATGGAAACTGGATGAAAACAGATTGAACTTAGCCAAGGCAGGGTCCAACCCCAAATGCGTCTGGGAGGCAAAATAGTTTCAGACAAAAATGGGAATCTTATAGTTGAAGGCGCATTTTTAATCGGCAAATACAAATTGACAAAAGTCACTGGTCTCCTGATGTGGCCTTCCTGCAACCCCGACTTCCGACCAGGAGAATTAGACTCCTCCTTTGACAATTGGCAGGAAATCATAGAGGAAATTCACTCTATGGAAAAACTGACATATCTTTTACATATTAAAGGACACTCTTACAACAAAGGCTGGTCTAAATGGCTGGCTTACAAGATCAAGGAAGCGTAACTAAGTGTAACATCCTGTATTATTTTTATTCTTCTTTCTAACCAAGTACTGTATCAGTACCCCTAGTTCAGTGTGTTGTATGTGTTAGTGTAAAAATGAAAAATGTTAGAGTTTTAAAAAAACTATATTTTTTCCCAGTGTGACGAACTCCATCTTCTGCATTGATTTGACTGTGAAGCCTCATACACACATGCTTGCTATTCTAAGAGCCGCCTTCCTGTTAGTAATTGGTCAAAACAACGTAAGCTTCAATGTGACTGGATGTAATCCCTGTCTATCAATTGAAGTTAAGTTGAGGAGGACCGGCGGGCTGTCTCCAAGCTGGAAATCCCACCCCCACCCCCCCACCCCGGCTAGAGCGCTTTCAGCCCTGTATTTTCCAAAGTATTGTTGAGCTTTATAGAAGACAGCAAATGCACGTTGGAATTCTGAGCAGCAACTGTTGTGGCACCTTTAAACATTTCTACAGAAAATTTTCTACTACGATTCCCACTCCCCATCCCTGTCTGCTGCCTTTCTCAGGGATCGCCACAGCAAGCCAAGTTACATGAGGATTTGACAATTGGATGTTCCACGTACGCGGCTGAAAACTAAAGTGGAGTGGCCCCCAGACTGTGGAAAACTTTGACCTGCAGCTTCAACTCTGCTGAGGTTTAAAAAAAAAAAAAAAACTTAAAATACTTTTATTCTCTCAGGCTTTTATGTTGTGATTTTATTGAGCTTTTTGTAGTTCTTGTGATTGTTTTATTCTTTGTATATTTTAGCGTTGATTTTTATTGTGCAGAGCTTATGTCTGTGATAAGTGCTTTATAAATAAACAATTTATTTACTAATGCACCCAGGGAGCAGCTGTGGGGGTTAAAGGGATTGTGACATGATTTTTTTTACTATTCATAAAATTGCTCAAAATATATATATTTTATCATTTAAATATGTTTGTTTTTGCAAACAAAATGATAAATCACTTTAATTTTGCTTTAAAAGTAATTTTGAACTTCAAGCCGTGTTTAATCATGGGAAATCCCATTACACGCGAACGCACCATATGTGATGTCACACTGGGCAGAGCTCTGGGCTTGTCACAGTGCGCAGGTATGAGCAGCTCGACATGAAGGAAGTCTGAAACAGCATCGGACCTAAATTAGATCCTGTTGTTTCTTGTTCCATCACCCAAACAATTTTCTGCTTCCCAAAATGAAGACAAATAGCTCAAATCTTCACATAGATTGCTAAATTCGTCCAGTTTTCAATTGTCCGCTATTAAAGACACCACAGCCCTCTGCCCAGTGTGACATCACATATGGTGCGTTCGAGTGTAATCGGATTTCCCATGATTAAACACGGCTTGAAGTTCAAAATCACTTTTAAAGCAAAATTAAAGTGATTTATCATTTTGTTTGCAAAAACAAACATATTTAAATGATAAAATATATATATTTTGAGTAATTTTATGAATAGTAAAACAATCATGTCACAATCCCTTTAAGACCTTCCTCAAAGGCACAGAGAGGAAAAATTAGGGAATAGGCATATTTGGGTGTTTCACTTTTTACACCCAAATTTTTGCTCGTCGGTCACAGGATTCAAACCAGCATCCTCTCAATCACATGCTCACATTCTCTAAACTCTGTGCTATATCAGCTAAACAAAAAGTAAAATTGTACCTGGTTTGCAGCAGCGCCTCCAGTGGAGTGAGTCGGTCCTGCAGCTGGCGAGAGATGGCGGTGAGCAGGGAGGCGCATGCTGTGCTACAGGTGGCCAGATCCTCCTCCTTCACGTGGTTTAGCAACACAAAGTACCAGAACACTGAACCTTGGAGTAAACAGAGGGAGGAGATTGTTAATAAAATTCTGGGGAAACATTAAAATAAAGTGCTGCTGTTTGTTGCCGTGTGGATGCTTTGTCACTCACCACCTGTTGCTGCTGCAGGTAAATAAGGCATATTATCGAGAAGAGCCTTCAAAAGACTCACACCGAACCCCTGTTGACTTTGTTCTCCTTTGCCATTGCTACAAAACAGCATTATAAATATGTTAATATATAATTAATAATTTCTAAATATTCTTGATACAGAAAATTCAAATGGCATTCCCATTACAACATACGTGTAAGATGTAAAGGAGTTCCTGCCCAACTTCATACATTATCATGATTTTATATGCTGTTTGAGAAGCTGAGAAATGAACAGCTTCCTGAAGTTTGAGCTCTAACAAAAATGTTTTTTACCTTACCAGCTTTTAAATGGTTAATACACTAGAAAACAACATTTTTAGCAGACTTTAAAGTCCATCCATCCATCCATCCATCCATTTTCTTCCGCTTATCCGGGGTCGGGTCGCGGGGGTAGCAGCCTAAGTAGGGAGGCCCAGACTTCCCTCTCCCCAGCCACTTGGAGCAGCTCCTCTGGGGGAATCCCAAGGCGTTCCCAGGCCAGCCGAGAAACATAGTCCCTCCAGCGTGTCCTGGGTCTTCCTCTGGGTCTCCTCCCGGTGGGACATGCCCGGAACACCTCACCAGGGAGGCGTCCAGGAGGCATCCTAACCAGATGCCCGAGCCACCTCAACTGGCTCCTCTCGATGTGGAGAAGCAGCGGCTCTACTCCGAGTCCCTCCCGGATGACTGAGCTTCTCACCCTATCTCTAAGGGAGAGTCCAGACACCCTGCGGAGAAAACTCATTTCAGCCGCTTGTATCCGAGATCTTGTTCTTTCGGTCATAACCCAAAGCTCATGACCATAGATGAGGGTGGGAACGTAGATCGATCGGTAAATTGAGAGCTTTGCCTTTTGACTCAGCTCTCTCTTCACCACGACAGACCGGTACAGCGCCCGCTTCACTGCGGACGCTGCACCTATCCGCCTATCGATCTCACGCTCCAGTTTTCCCTCATTCGTGAACAAGATCCCGAGATACTTAAACTCCTCCACTTGGGTAAGGACCTCCTCCCCGACCCGGAGAGGGCACGCTACCCTTTTCCGGCTCAAGACCATGGCCTCGGATTTGGAGGAACTGATCCTCATCCCGGCCGCATCACATTCAGCTGCAAACCGCTCCAGCGAAAGCTGTAGATCACGAGCTGATGAAGCCAATAGGACCACATCATCTGCAAAAAACAGAGAAGCGATTCTAAGGCCACCAAAACGGATCCTCTCAACACCTTGGCTGCGCCTAGAAATTCTGTCCATAAAAGTTATAAACAGAATCGGTGACAAAGGGCAACCTTGGCGGAGTCCAACTCTCACCGGAAACGAGCCTGACTTACTGCCAGCGATGCGGACCAAGCTCTGACACCGGTCGTACAGGGACCTAACAGCCCATATCAAAGGGCCTGGTACCCCATACTCCCGGAGTACCCGCCACAGAACCCCCCGAGGGACGCGGTCGAATGCCTTTTCCAAGTCCACAAAGCACATGTAAACTGGTTGGGCAAACTCCCACGCACCCTCCAGGACCCTGCTGAGGGTGTAGAGCTGGTCTAGTGTTCCACGACCAGGACGAAAACCACACTGCTCCTCCTGAATCCGAGGTTCGACTATCCGACGGACCCTCCTCTCCAGAACCCCTGAATAGACCTTACCAGGGAGGCTTAAGAGTGTGATCCCTCTATAGTTGGAACACACCCTACGGTCCCCCTTTTTGAATAGGGGAACCACCACCCCAGTCTGCCAATCCAAGGGAACTGCCCCCGATGTCCACGCGATATTGCAGAGTCGCGTAAGCCAACACAACCCCACAACATCCAGAGCCCTAAGGAACTCAGGACGAATCTCATCCACCCCCGGAGCCTTGCCACCGCGGAGCTTTTTAACCACCTCGGCGACCTCAGCACCAGAGATTGGAGAGCCCGACCCAAAGTCCCCAGGCTCCGCTTCCTCAGTGGAAGACGTGCCAGTAGGATTGAGGAGGTCTTCGAAGTATTCCGCCCACCGACTCACAACATCCCGAGTTGAGGTCAACAGCACGCCATCCCCACCATAAATGGTGTTGGTCGCGTACCGCTTTCCCCCCCTGAGACGCCGGATGGTGGACCAGAATCGCCTCGAAGCCGTACGGAAGTCATTCTCCATGGCCTCTCCGAACTCCTCCCACGCCCGAGTTTTTGCCTCAGCAACCACCCGAGCCGCATGCCGCTTGGACTGCCGGTACCTATCTGCTGCTTCCGGGGTCCCACAGGCCAAAAAGGCCCAATAGGACTCCTTCTTCAGCTTGACAGCATCCCTCACCGCCGGTGTCCACCACCGGGTTCGAGGGTTGCCACCACGACAGGCACCAACAACCTTGCGGCCACAACTCCGATAAGCTGCCTCGACAATAGAGGCGCGAAACATGGCCCACTCGGGCTCAATGTCCCCCGCCTCCCTCGGAACGTGTTCAAAGCTCTCCCGGAGGTGGGAGTTAAAGCTCCGTCTTACGGGAGACTCTGCCAGACGTTCCCAGCAGACCCTCACAATACGTTTGGGTCTGCCAGGTCTGACCGGCATCCTCCCCCACCATCGGAGCCAACTCACCACCAGGTAGTGGTCAGTTGACTTTAAAGTCCTGCAGTGAAAAAAAGATGCATCGTATTTCTTAGCAGAAATTGAGATGGTTTCTTACCTAATACAAAGTGCAAGAAAACGAGCACATTTATGTGCTATACTGCGGCCTGCTTCGAAGAAACACACCCGAACTATTTCTAATAACCTCGTCTGGGTTTTAGCAAGCAGGTCCTCCTTTCCTTCTCTGATGCTAAAACAAAAGGACACAATTAATTAGTTGAATGTTTTGGCACTCTTACTTTCTGTGCTTCGGGTTTGGGTTTACCTGCAGGGTCCGTTGGAGAAAACTCCAGCGAGCCAGCACAGAATGTCTAGAATGAGGCTTTGAGCATGCTCAGTGGCCAGGCTGCCCTCCATCCGCCGACACAGAGCATCCAGCAGCTTCTCGTGGAAGTCTGGGAACTGCAGCATAGCACAGCGTTGGACCCTGAGAATCACAGACAAGATACAAGTTAAAAGTGAACCTATGTCAAATTTATAAAAAAATACTACTGTTGAGGACAAAAACACAACTTCTGTGAGCATCTTGTCATGTTGAGACGTTAACATGTTAATTCTGGGAAAGAACGGACCTTTCTTTGGGAACTGACGTCTTCTTAAACCTTCTGATTGTGACTGAAACTTCCTGCAGCAGGTCACAGCCTCGCAGGTTCTCAACTTTCTTCGACTGTGCCGAGTTCTCAGTTTTTCCTGCAGAAGCCCTCTCCTGCAAAAAAAAAAAAAAAACATTAAAAAAAAGAAATGGAAGGGTTTGTTTTTATTATGATAAAGACTGATACACATTTGAACAATATTTTTTGTGCTTATTTCACCAACAATGACCAAAATTGTACCCTCACAGAAAAAAATGGGATTTTTGGATTAAGACACAAGAAGTGAATCTGTTTATGGGTCACTAACAGGAAGCAGATTAGGAAGAAAAAAATCTCAGCATAAATCTAAACAGAAAGAATCAAGCAGTGGCTTAAAACAAACTGCAGAAGCAGTTTCACCTTGGAAGTCTGAGCCTGTTGCAGCAGGGTGGACAGGGAGTGGACTTTGGAGCTTTGAGGCTTTGCACTGGGCATTCTCACCATGGGCCTCGGGCCCTCCTCCATGCCACTGTCACTCACAGCTTTGAGGTGAACCAGGAAGGAGCGGTACTTCCCTCCTGCCATGCCTGAAGCACAGAGATATTTTACACCTTCATGCGTGATTTCAAACATGGTCTGCTGAGCAGAAAAACCTGAGCTGACAGAATGTGAGAAGAAAAATGTTTTACAGGAAAATAAACTCAAAACGATGGACCAACAACCCTCGGCTCACATGACTCAGCATTAAAAATCTAAACACAGAGGCTGTTGGATTGTTGGATGTAGCTGGGACCCTGTGTACATAATCTCGTTTCATCACATGTACCACATGTGGTGTGAATGACAATAAAGATTCTCTGACTGAAGGCTCACCCATAGCTCTGCGTAGTACGTGCGCACCTCTGTGTATGGACGTACGCAGAGCTATACGGGGGGCTTGACTCTGAAACTAGAACTTCTACCAGACGACAGCCAACGTAACTCAAGAAACACTAAACATGATGAGTCAGGTTTTAATTGTGGCAGCTCTGAACTGCTTAACTTGGACAACTGGAAACACAGTTAATGTCTGAATCGTCTCAGGACATATGTGACAAAACCAGCCGATTATTACCTTTGACCAGTTTGGGACTGGTGAGGCTGAGCATGCCAGAGTGTCCAGAGAGGTCCAGTCCACTGGCCATCCACACCGGACCGCACAGAATGTCCTCCTTGTGATCCTCGAGGAACGGACATAACACCGAGCCTGCAATAAACATTGAAGGTACTCACATCCAGAAAAAAACTCTTTTTAAGAACTAAACACCAAAGATTGGTTTGAATTTAGCATTTTAGCGAAAGTAATTTAAATTAAAAAATATATACCGGTAGTTGGTTTTTTTGGAAGCATCACGTGGTCTAAAACACGCGTCATGACTTCTACATGTTTAACACAAAATACTAAAACATGACTGCTTTATTCAATCACACCTTTACCTACCTGACCAACTTTACATGTACATGTACAACAGAGCTCAATGTGTGTGTGTGTGTGGGGGGGGGGCACTGTAGAGTACCAAACAATGTGTGGATACTGAAGATTGAGAATATTTGATGTACTGAGCGTTACTCCCCATCAAACTTTTTAGTGACATGTTACTATCAAAAAATATACTGTATATTTTTTTTTATCTTTGCCTTTTCAGCATGTATCAGACATTGATATCAGCTTTTTCCATGTGCTTTTAACAAACCACAGTTCATGCCCACATTCAGAAAACTCTGGTAGTCTTTGGCCCCAGTCATTCAGAAAATTCTACAGTGGGGTGTTATACAGTATACAGTTTTTTTTTTTTTAAAGCTCAACAGAAGTTATTTAGGACTTGTTAATTACTACTATCATCAAAAGATTCTTTGCAGAACCAGAATCAAACAGAATGCTACTCACTAGCCTGTCCCAGGTTTAAATCAGTGGTCGTTGATTTAAGATGGATCATTTTAAGATGTTTAAAGCTAGGGCTTTAACAGACTACTCGAGTAATCTCCACATCGACTCCTAGGACATCTATCAAGTTTTTTTAATTTCATGTCGAGTATTCATAGTGATGTCATCACGTCGCAGTTACAGAACAGAAAATGAATCAACTTCCTGTTTGGAGCGCGTTGCGAACAGGTGTTACACCATATTCTGTGAACACCGTATATTGTGACTGTAGGGGGTGGTTTTGCATGCACTTTTGCAGGTCGCAGAATGTGGTGTAACACCGGGTCCAATCGACCGAACCAGAACCAGCTTCCTCTGACCTTGTTTCATAAACAAAAAGCAAAATAATTTCATCTCTAAACCTATAAAAAAAAACTATAAAAATTTTAATCTCTAAAACTAAACGTAATGCACAGCACCACAGGCAATGGTGCGGGGTGGTCGACTGCCCCAATGTTTTTAAGTTTCGTTTTTGACGTGCCCCATGTTTATTTCACTTTTGCAGCTTAATAATAATAATAGCTAATAGATCTGGTTTTCCTGTGACTTGTTTGCAGTATGATAAATGGTAGGAGCATAATATATGCTACCAATGTTTTGTTGGTCTTTTTTTTGTAAATAATAAATGACGGGGGGTTTTTTGTGTTTTTTTTTTTTTTTTTTGC
>JBBPBX010113825.1:0-10411 GCA_038048925.1 Garcialebias charrua | reverse complement strand
AACAAACACAGACAGATGTTTGGGAGCAAGGGATCCAGAGTGACAGATACCCAATGCAGGAAAATAGACAGGATGTAACACCATTAACTCAGGACATTACCCAAAATGTCACCCCAAGTGACAAAGAGGAAGTTACTCTTCAAGAAACTCAAAATGGCGAGTTTTCAGATTATATCACTGAGAGTAAAACTGACCATGAACAAACTCAAACAGAGCAAAATGATCGTTATCCAAAAAGAGAGAGAAGACCCCCAAAATACCTCGAAGATTACCAATCAGATGCGACACAAATAACTATCGATCATTGCTACAAGGCTGTATTTGGTGTCCCTCAAACATTCAATGAGGCTCAGAAGTCACCACATGCAGAAAAATGGAGACAAGCCATGAGGGATGAAATTGACTCGCTCAAAGAAAACGAAACATTTGAACTGAGCACCCTACCAGAGGGCAGGAATTCAGTTGGAGGAAAATGGGTATATACACTTAAAGAAAATGAAGGAAAAGAGATTTACAAAGCAAGATTTGTAGCTAAAGGCTACAGCCAAACAGAAGGTATAGATTACCATGAAACTTTTGCACCAACAGCTAATATAACGTCAGTACGAGCATTAATGCAGATAGCAGTTCAAAACGACCTTAAAGTACATCAGATGGATGTCAAAACAGCTTATTTACATGCCCCAATTGAGGAAGAAATTTACATAGATCAACCAGAGGGGTTTGAACAACAAACAGAAACAGGACCGAGATGTGTGTATAAATTAAAGAAGTCCTTATATGGATTAAAACAATCAGGGAGAAATTGGTTTAACATTATTTATCTGAGGAGGAGACTGCTTTGAGTTTAACTCCATCACAGACTCTCATCTTGAGCAAGTATGAAGGCGACTGTGGAAAGGAAAAACTCCCTCATGAGGAAAAAACCTTTAGCAGAACCAGACTCAGGACAAGCGGCCATCTGCTTCGACTGGCTGCAAACTATTGAACGATCACCTTGAACAAGACAACTTTGAACGAAATCTAGTTGATCATTGTGTGTACAGAAAACAAACTGAAAACGACACGATTATCGTGCTCATTTGGGTGGATGACCTGATCATCGCTGCTAGCAGCATTGAGATTTTGAACAGTTTCAAAGAAACAATGAAATCAAAGTTTAACATGAAGGACTTAGGAAAAATATCAAACTTTTTAGGTATACATTTTGAACAAGGAGAAGATGGAATAAAAATGAGCCAAGAGAAATACATCCTAAAAGTGTTAGAAAAATACGGGATGCTAGACTGCAAACCCAGATCCACCCCATGTGAACCAAAGCTCGATCACAAAGAAAATCATGAGAGCGACAAAACAAATGTAGTAGATCCTACGAACTATCGTGAGATAGTAGGTAGTCTGATCTATGCTATGACCTGCACCAGACCAGACATCAGTTGGATAGTAAGCAAACTTTCCCAGACATTAGCTAAACCTATGAAAGAGGATTTAATAAACGCTAAACATGTTTTAAGGTATCTAAAAGGTACTAGTGACTACGAATTAAATTTCAAGAAGAACAAGGAAGACTTGAAACTTATAGCTTACAGTGACTCGGACTGGGCATCCTCAGTGGAGGACAGACGCAGCACCACGGGTTATTGTTTCAGTTTAACACCACAAGGTCCAGCCATTTCCTGGAAATCCAAGAAACAACCAACTGTGGCTCTTTCCACATGTGAGGCTGAGTACATTGGGTTAACAGCTACTACACAAGAAAGCCTGTATTTATGTCAACTTTTAAATGGCATTGATAACAAGAAGTACAGCTGCACACTGCTTCATGGTGATAACCAAGGAGCCATTGCATTGTGTAAAAACCCTGTGAACAGACAGAGATCCAAGCACATCGATGTAAAGTATCATTTTATACGTGATGCACTAAGAGAGGAAAGGATCAAAGTGGTGTACTGTTCATCTGAAAATATGTTGGCGGACATCTTAACCAAACCTGCATCAAAGACAAAACTTTTGAAATTCAAAGGATGGTTTTTTGGACAATAAGGTCTAGAAGGTAAAGAAGATGAGAACAAGGGGGGGTGTTGGAATATGTTCTCATCTTATGTTATTGTTGTTATTATGTGTGCATGTTATATCGTTGTTGTCCACTAGGGGCAGTGAGTTTCTTGTGTGTAGGTAGCGCTGTTCTAGATCTGCTGTAGAAGAAGAGTTTACATGTGTGCCACTCGTAATAAAGAAGCTACAGCTATCTGACGGAAAGAAGTGTGGTTCTTAACATGAGTGCTGAACGAGAAAACAACGCCGGTGAACATGAAAACTCAACACATGACATGTACAACTCACGAGCGTCACTCTACAACCAACGGTGCATCACCTAATGTGTCCCCTAGTGCCCCAGTACCAACACATTGGTTCCTAGTGTCTGCTCACACATCTCCCCTTTTTAGCTTAGCTTCCATACTAATGCTTTTAAACTTAAATTGTCCTTGTTGAATTATAAACATGCTGAACAGACATACCAACACCCTTTTAAATGCTTTTACCAAGTGAACCGATTATACTAGCACTTTGTCCTTAAAGCTGGGGTATGTAAGATTGTAATGTAGTCTGTAACTTCAAACAATATATATTTTAACATATTTCTTCACTCTGTCACTAGATTGATGTTAGAGAGGTAATCTCTGAAAAAAACTAAAAAAAATATTGTCCCCTTGCTTCTCCAGGTGGTAAATAAGCATTTCTAAAAAGAAAAAGTGACCCGCCATTTTCCAGCCAATAAAAACAAAGTTTGTAACCAGCCAATAAAAACCGAGCTTGAATTTGAATCAGCCAATAAAAACAGAGCTTGAATTCAAATTTCAACAGACCACAAGGGGGCAGAGCCATATATGGCTCTGAGGGGGAGGGATCAGAATGCTTTGCTTGTTGAAATTTTTTCTAAGTGCTGATGTTCTACAGAAACTGCAGACTGAACCTTTAATATTACAAACAACTATAACATTGACCTATCTAGGGGTCAGGGTCGACTACCTGGGTCCCCAGAGCTGTGCAGGGATTATTCTGCCCTGTGGGCCACAGCTCACTTCTCTATAACTGCAGTTTACAAGTCCAGTCTCTGCGGGATACGAACAACCCGTCCTGACCTGCTTTATTTTCTTTGATGGAGGCGGGTCTTCAGGAACTGGACCTGAACCTTCAGTCTTTTCTTTTCTCTTCTTCTTTCTTCTCTTTCTTCTTCTCTTTTTTCTTCTTCTTCCGTTTCTTTGGAGGATGGTTTTCTTCTGAACTTCCTTCCGGCTCAGTTTTTACCATCTGTGGTGTTTGGTCTTCTGGTACCGGGTCGTCTTTGGGTTCCTTCTTGGTACCTTTTTGCTTCAGTTTTTCTCTTCCTGCAGGTGGGTTGATGCTTCTAGTCTCCAACATCGTCATCACTCTTTTCATCTGAAGCTTCAGTCTCTGTTTCAGGCTGAGCTTCCTCTTCCGACGTCTCTTCGTTTTGGTCGGGAGCAGAGAGGATTGTTCCTCGGCGCCCTCTGCTGGGGAAGCTTCAGACTTCAGCTCCTTGTTGCTCTTCTGTGCTGTTTCTGTCGGACTCTCCTCCACATCTTTAACCTTCTGGTTCCTGGTCTCACTGCAGGACTCCTCAGGCTGTGACTCCGGCTCGGATGCTTCGATGATGAAGACGTCATCGTTAACATATTCTTGCGTTTCATCTTTTAGTTTTTTCATGTCAGCCTCCAGCTCTTTAACACTGTCTATGGGGCGCAGCAACCCTAAAGCTGAAATAGCTGGGAAGCCTAGTAGTGGAGTCGACAGTCTCTGTATGACATACACTGGCTGTGTTGTAGTTTTGTCTTTGTATTTCATGAGAGCGTTGAACTGACCTTTCACTTGCAGGGCTTCACCACTTGGACCACACAAGGGCTTGTCTGCTTCGGTAAGTGGGCCATGTGTGTCTTTCGAGTAGGTGGCTGTTGGTATCACAGTCACATCTGCTCCCGTGTCCAGTTTGAATGTGATGTTTTTTCCGTTGATTTCCAGCGTTTTTTTCCAGTTGTTGGGGCGTTCTCCTGCTGATACTGCTCCCAAAAACAGTTTGTCGTCCTCCAGTGCGACGTCCTCATCCTTCTGGACTGCTCCCACTCTGGCTGATCTGCACACAGCTGCAAAATGTCCCTTCTTTCGGCATTTCCTGCACTCTGCGTCTCGTGCTGCACAGTTCACTTTGTTGTGTGCAGGAGATTTACCACAGCGTCCACAGTACTTGTATCCTTTTTGGATCTCACTCTGTCTGCTTGTTTCGTGTGGTTTATGTGCTCGGTTATCGCTGAAAGTTCTTTTCTTGGAATTTAATAAGTCCACGTTAGCATGCTGTGTCATTCCTGTCGTCTCTCTCACGACTGGTTGTTGTTTCTTAATCTCTTCATGCTGTCTTATTTGTTGCACCGCCTTTTCTAACGTTAGTCCACTGTCCATCTGCAGTTTCTCTGACAGGCCCTGGTGCTGTATGCCCGCCACCAACCTGTCTCTTATCATTTCGTCTTGCAGTGGTCCATACTGGCAGTTTTCTGCTAACTTATAGACTGCGCCTATGAAGGATTCAGCTGATTCACCAGCATCTTGGCTTCTTTTGTTAAAACGTGCCCGCTCATATATAACGTTGTATTTGCCAATAAAGTGTCTGTCAAAAGCTTCTTTTACACACTTGTATTTCTTAAGCTCATCCTGACTCAATCCCAGTGTTCCTAAAATGTCATCCGCTTTATCGCCCATCGTGTAAACTAACGAGTTCACTTGATAGCTTTCGTCTTTACCGTCCAATCCAGCTGCTATCCGAAACCTTTCGAAGCGGCGAATCCAGTTGGGCCATGACGAATAATCGCTGAAATCTAAGTTTTCAGGTGGGTTGATCGAAAACAGGGAATCCATCCTCTGTTCGTCGTGTCCGCGGCGTTAGCTTAGCAGTGTCGTCCACGCGGCGTTAGCCTAGCACACTCGTTCACTCGGCGTTAGCTTAGCTCCTCGTTCACTCACGGGACGCGCCGTGTTAAAACTGCTGCTTTCTCACCGACGTCGACGTTGCGGAGACGGGCTTCTTCACTTCTGACACCATGTAATGTTATGTCTACTCCTCAGTGTGGACACCATCCAGACGGGCAGCACTTGGAGATACTTAGTCAGGCTTTATTAACTCTTGAACACCAACACATGTACAACTCACGAGCGTAGAGCTGTCATCGGGCCGGAAATCCACGGCCCTACCCTACCCGAGCCCTTAGTTTAATTACCCAAGCCCGAGGGAGCCCGCTCATTTCCTAGAAATCACCGCCCGACCCGACCCTACCCGATTAAAAAAAAAAAAAAAAAAAACACTACGTTTATTTATTAAGCTTTATTAAGCGCTAAAAAAATAATGGTCGAAAACAGCCTATATTGCACAACCTGGCTTGAATTATAACAGTAACAGTGATAAAGAACAATAAAAAGTATCACAAATATATTAATAAGAACTGCACAAACATGAACAAAATAAAACGCGCATATATCAAGATGGCTTTGTTTGCGCCGGCCGGAGCGGCCGTCAGCTGCGCAGCCTCTTCAGCTGTGAAATCGGTCAAGAAGTTTTTCTACTTACATGGCTTACATGTTGTCATGTAAGAACAATATCGCGTCCACTGTAGCAGGTTTGAGAGATGTCCTCCTCTGATCGATTGTGAGTCCAGCCGCGCTGAAAACTCTCTCGCTGCTGCTGCTGCTCGCTGGGATGCAGAGCACAGATCTCGCCAACTTGGCCAGTTTTGGGTACACACTCGAGTTTAATTTCCAGAATCCAAGCAAGTCTCTTTCATCGGCCACAGCATGCTTTAGAGTGGTGTACAGCGTGACCTCATCTTCTTCACTGTCTGATTCATCCACTGCGTTCTCCCACTCAGCAAAAGAACTTGATGTTGTTCTTCTTTGTTTTGATGGAGGAGGTGTGAGCGCGCTGCTCGCGGTGACTTTTGATGTTGAAGCTTCAGGAAGTTCAGGTGCGGCAACTTGTTCCGCCGCAGATGAGAGCAGTGTGCGGACGTGAGCGTGCACCTGACGCACGTCAGCTGCTGGGCTGAGTTGCGCAATTTAGTGGCTGCGCTGCGGTTTTCACCATCTAAATTCACTCTATTAATTATTTCCTCATCAGTAAACTTACTGCCTTATATTCTTTACAAGCAGATTAAAACAATTTTATATTGTGTGCATTTTTATTTAGTTTTGTTTGTGCTGTATGATTAAAAAAAAACACAAAGCCCGAGCCCGACCCGGCCCGCCAATCAAACGCAAAAATATGGCCCTACCCTACCCGAAGTCGGGTAGGGCTCGGGTAGGGTAGGGCTCGGGCGAAGAAACGACACCTCTAACGAGCGTCACTCTACAACCAACGGTGCATCACCTAATGTGTCCCCTAGTGCCCCAGTACCAACACATTGGTTCCTAGTGTCTGCTCACACAACAGGTACCTCCTAAAGATCCGGGTCAGAACAGAAAGGGGAAATTTCAGGTCCCACCAACTCATCTGCTATGGTTTAGACAACATTGCAGATATCCACCAACATGTGAGTGCCAAAACACTGCAAAAGTTCTTCCCTGATGTCCCTCTCAGTGAACTAATGAGACCAAAAGAAATACAGCTGTTAATAAGCCATAAAGAAGGGTGTCTGGTTCCACAGAAGATACGCGCTGTTGGAGATCTTGTATTATGGGACGGACCATTGGGAAAGACAGTCGCAGGAACACACCCTAGGCTGTTTGAAGAGGCTACAATTACAGCGCACAAATCCAGAACGCACTTTGCAAGGTCTATGAGAACTGCTGCAATGATGTATAAAGAACGTGGCTGCTCCTTACCTACCATCAAGCATTTTAGCTCTGTTGCTACCACTCATAATTTTCTTGA
The DNA here is from genome assembly GCA_038048925.1 of Garcialebias charrua. NCBI lineage: Eukaryota > Metazoa > Chordata > Actinopteri > Cyprinodontiformes > Rivulidae > Garcialebias > Garcialebias charrua. The sequence continues at coordinate 3,477 of JBBPBX010113825.1, read as the reverse complement.
GTGGTGGAAGTGGGATAGTATAGGTGCTGCTTGCACCCAAAATGCGGAGGCTGCCGCTGTGGCAATTGCCAACCTGGTGGCAAAGAAATTACCTTGGCTGAAGAAAGAGAGTTAGAAGTGGTGAAGAATGGACTGACATATGCTGGTGCTGATGACCACACTGATGGTCCTCATTGGCATGCAAGCTACCCATGGCTCAAAGATCCCTCAACATTGACAAACAATAAAAGAGCAGTGGAATCAACCTTTCTCAGAACAGAGAGACATTCAGCCAAGGAACCGCAGTGGAAAAAGGCCTATAGTGCTCAAGTTCATGAGATGGTTGACCGCCGGGCTGCAAAAAAGCTGACTGAGGAGGATCTATTGACCTGGAAGAGACCTGTCTGATACATAAGTCATCTCATTGCTCCCAACCCACACTCTGTTACAACTCCAGTGAGACTCGTCTGGAACAGCAGTCAAAAGTATAAAGGCCAAAGTCTGAATGATCTGCTGTTTAAAGGTCCTGATGTCCTCAATCCAATCCGAGCTGTCCTCAAGTTCCATCAAGGCTCCTTTGCTACTCTAGAAGACATCAGAAAAATGTACAATTCTGTCTGGCTTGAGGAGCGAGAGGTCCATCTACACTGGTTCTTGTGGCGTGATTCGGAGGATGAGGAGCTGGGAGAGTATGCAATCACAAGGGTAAACATTGGAGACAAACCAGCAGGTTGTATAGCGCAACTCGCCATGAGAGAGACAGCAAACCTACCTCAATTCAGCCATCTGAAAGATGAATATCAAGTACTACATGAGCACAGTTGCGGGATGTTAATATGTCATCTACATATTAACATCCCACAACTGTCGTGAAAGACTTGAGGTAATCACAAAGAATATAGAGTATATTCTAAAAGCAGGAGGATTTGAGCTGAAGCCGTGGGTCTTCTCAGGTCAAAGTAAAGGAGAGGAAAGGGAGACATCACCAAAGATGATTGCCCTGCCGAACCAACTAAAGGAGGAAGACAACAAGGCACTTGGCCTCGGCTACATCGCGGACGAGGACAAGTTGTACGTCATGGAAAAAATCAACTTCTCAAAGCGGAAGAAAAAATTGAGACTCTGGCCATGATTTAAGAATTAATGAGGAGGTCAATATTAATACTGACCTCTTTATCCTTAATTAATCTACTTATTCAGATTGAATAGTAAATTCACGGATTCTGTTCTTTTTCAGTTTACCCAATATTTCTGTGATCTTTATGATGGATAAATAAACAGAGCCATTAAGTGACAAAGACGTTAACTTAGTTTGATATGTCAAAGAGACACTATCATTTATTTAAAATAAATCAACTAAATTAACACCATTACACTTGATTGACATGATTTCACTTTCTTTCAAATTAAAACGTCAGCACACTTAAATTCAACACAACAGACTTCAATATTGGATGTTAACATATTTAGTCTGTGGGCTCTTTAAACTTAAAATAGTTTCCAGCTTAGATTGAGAGGGGAAAAAGTAGGAGGAAAGATTTAAGAAGAATTGGGAGGTTAAGAGAGGAAATTTATCTTGCATTTATGAAACCAGATGACACTCTTCCGTACGCGTCCAGCTAAGATATCATCACACCTCCAGCAAGCAAACAGCTGCTCCTTTACCTTAAGACGTCCGCCTTGGTTCTGGTAAAGAGCTGTGGTCAACTTTAGACTGACGAGTCGTCGGTCCCGCAAGTCCAAGCTGGACTCCACGCGTGTTTACCTTGTCGGTGTCGGTGATACTCGCTTTCATCGGCAAAAGTCGTGGCAGTCGTGGTTTCTTGGCTCAAGATAATTTATTCCAGGAAGGAATAACAAACGCTCGTTCGAGGTGGACTCATAACAGCTTGACCAGCTGCAAGGCAGAGAGCTTTCAGGTCTCCGTCCATTCAAACTCTCTGTCCATTCAAAGACTGAAGCGTTTCCGCACAGTTAGAACTTAAAAAGACAGGAACACAGAGAGGAGTTCACTTGCCTTATCATACCCAAGGTTAAAGCCAGAGCAGAGGGAAATGTTTAGGAACAGACAGAGAAAGCTGGAGCCTTGTTCATGAAAAACAACTGATTAAACTGTCTTCTTATTTCTAAACAAAACAGTCGGGTCTCTGTGACCCGATATTTCCCTTTAACACAGCAGTGGACACAGTTTAACTCTCACAGAATAACACAGCTTAAAAAGCACACATCATGAAAATGACAAAAGTTATTCTTTTGATCACATTAGAATAAAATCAAAGATAGAAATAGTCTCTTTTGGTGACTATATTTATCAGATTATAGCTAAATGAATGATTTTGTAGTAAATGTCTTGCTTTACTGAGTGGTCAGTAAAGGTCATCACTGGACAGTTCAAAGACCCTAATTTGACCCTGGGTAGGTCCATTACAGCATACAAGAGGCAGGTCTATACCACACATAACCTTCTCACTCATGGTGCAGCTGGAAAACTAAAATACCGCTAAGCATTATGGGAAAGACAACAAAATCCACTCCCGTAGTGGTTAAAGGGAGTGGACTGTGTTGTCTTTCCCACAATGCTTAGCGTTTTTTTTAGTTTTTCAGCTGTACCATCAGTGAGAAGGTTGTGTGTGGTATAGACCTGCCTCTTGTGTGCTTTTAAAGTTAGGGTGTTTCCTGTTGTGAGGCTCAGAGTGTCTTCATTGGGTTTAATTCACACAATGTTAAGATGGCAGTCACAGAATATGGTGGAACACAAGTGCTCTTTGAAGCTGGATCAGAAATATCGGTAGGTTGGATCATATCCGATACTTTAAGTATGCTGGTATCGGATACCTATACTGGATCGGATCGGCCCCATCCCTAAATTTATTAAAAACTCAAAAAATAAGAGAACGAAAGGTGCTCTTTTTGATCGAGTTACTGTCACCTACTGAATACTTTACCACATTTGTGGAAAAAATGGAGACTGCCCCCACACCAGACAGACAGACAAGTAGGAAGGTAGGTAGCTAGATGGACAGACAGACAGACAGACGGACAATACTTTATTAATCCCAGGGGGGAAATTCAAGGCATCCAGTAGCATTTCCTGGTTATACAGAAAAAATCTCACAGTAAATTGTGAGGAAACTTTTAAGAAATATTAAAAAAACAGAAAGTATAACCACATTTTATATGGACAACACAAGGTATTTATACATTTATCAGCATAACGGTGGTGTAGTCCATTCTACACCTGCTGAGAGTCTGAAGCCACGAACCACAGTGACATCTCTCAGTAGTTTAGAGGTGATTCCCTCTACAAGCTCACCGCCCTGACACGGGTTACATTATTGATAAGACAATTTGCATGCACCGCCAAAATGCAGTGTGAATGCTTGTAGTGCCAGGTCACAACAGAAGTCGTCTCAGAGCACTGAACAGAAACCTTCATATATAAAAATAATAATTTAACATTATTTATCTGAGGAGCAGACTGCTTTGAGTTTAACTCCA
>JBBPBX010113824.1:0-10412 GCA_038048925.1 Garcialebias charrua | reverse complement strand
GACTGTCATTTTGCTGACAGTGCCCCCTGATGTGCACAGCTGGAAACAACAAATTATCTGCCAAAAACAGCCAGGATAAGACTCCAATCGATTCTACATTATCATTATCGTTTTAATCTTATGCTTGAACTTTATTTGTTTGGGGCGATGGGGATTGTACTGGCAATGTATTTTGTTGTGGAGTAAAAAAATAAATACACATTTTTCATTTGACTTTTAGTCACAGCCAAAACCCCCAAACATTTTACTTAAATCAGACATGAATAAACTTTAGAGTTATCAATGTTGCTTCTTGTTTCGCCCATATCTTTCCTTCCTCCAGCATCTGGAGAAACAGAGAAAACTCCTTGAACTTTTGGTTTCTACTGCTCTGTAAAACCTGAAACGTTAAATCAACAACAATCTGGTGAAACTGAGTACATGCTTTTTATAAGTGACTTACTCAGAAATGAAAACATATTTTTAACAAGTGCCCTTGATTTAAACATATTTAACACTGGCTTAGTTTGTATATTAAAAATACATTACTGGTTTAATAGTTTCTATAAATAGGTTCAAGTTGGGCATGGTGGGTGGATTAGTGGTTAACACTGCTGCCTCGCAACAAGAAAGTCAAGTGTTAGATCTTCATGTGGAACCTGGGTATGTGAGCAGTTTGCATGTTCTCTTCATGTTTGTGTGAGTTTACTCTCACAGTCCCAAAACAGATTCAGGCCTCCTTAAAAGCAAATATTTGATCTCAAAGGGATTTGCTTGGGGGCAGCACGGTGGCGCAACTGTTAGAGCTGCTGCCTCTCAGCGAGCAGGTCCCTGGTTCAAATCCTGGTCCAGGGGCCTTTCTGGGTGGAGTTTGCATGTTCTCTCTGTGCATGTGTGGGTTTTCTCAGCAGTTATAGATGCAGAAGGTGTTGATACACAGGTGATGGATGGAGGTAGATGGAAGGAGACCAGAGACAGGCAGGACTGATATCCAGGATGACAGAGGCAGGCAGGACAGACATCCATCCACGAGGAAAGTCCAGGATGTGAGCTGTGAAGAAATTATAGCGACACAAAAATTGAACATGTGCACTTACAGCTGGACTATGACCTGCAAAGACAACATGGAAAACAGACAGAGAACAACTTCTACTGACTGTTGATGGTGACAAGCTGATGGGACAGCAGCGAAGCTAGGCAGCAGGCAGGATGACAGAGGCAGGACAGAGTGGACACTTGTCCATTCATGAGGAAAGTCCACGATGTGAGCTGTGAAGAAATTACAGCAACACAAAAATGAACATGTGCACTTACAGCTGGACTATGACCTGCCTGCAAATAAAACATGAAAATGACAAACATCTTGTCCTTACCTGATTGGTGTGGTGCAATGTGTAGATGGAGAGGAGCTAGAGGGAGGGAGGCAGGCAGACAGGACAGAGAAGACAACACACGTCCGTCCATGAGGCAAGAGCAACAGGTGGAGGTACCGTAGCCTAGTCCATGAGGCAAGAGCAGCAGGTGGAGGTACAGTACCGTAGCCTGGTCCATGAGGCAAGAGTAGCAGGTGGAGGTACAGTACCGTAGCCTGGTCTATAAGGCAAGAACAGTAGGTGGTTCTGTTGAAACCCACACACAGACGTCAACATCTGCAGAAATGAAAACACAGCCAAGAACAACTTCTCCTTACCTGTGTGGTATGGTGAAGAGTTGTGGAGATGGAGGAGAGACTGGACCATGAGGAGAGAGCAGCAGGTTGGTTCTGTTGAAACCCACACACAGACGTGAACATCGGCAGAAATGAAAACACAGACAACAACTTCTCCTTACCTGTGTGGTGTGGTGCACATGTGTGGATGGACCGGGGGGGTGTGACGCTTTGGAGGCTGTCGAGAGAGAGGGGATGATTACAGTAGATGTAGCATAAAACAAAAAATAAAGGAAAAAACATTGACATGTCTTTGCTGTACCTTTCCGACGATGCTATGGTGGTTTGTGAAGGTGGGTAGGTCAGTGATGGGATGGTGGAGCTGGTGGAGAGGAGGTGGAGGAGGAGGAGCCGCAGGCTGTGAACATAAGCAGATACAAATTGATTAACAGATGAAGTTACTGTGTGTAACATGACACAACTCAGAAAAATAAAAAATAACATTTCATTACTGTACTTGGAGGGAGGGAGCGGGAAGGGGGGAGGCGTCTTTTACTGGGGAGAAGGTGAGCTGTCCATTGACTCCTCCTGGCTTGCTGCAGGAGGACTGGCTGGAGTTGGTTCTTCTGGTACACCAGCAGATCCTGGAGGAGCTGCAGAGACCTTTTTGACGAACCTTAACATGCTGCTCTGCACAGCCTCTTGTTGCTTGTTGACCAGAATCTGCTGGTAACACGCAAGCCCACCCAAGATGACTCTTCGAGCCCTCTCAAACCTCTCCCCGTCTTCATCCTGTGCCTCTATCCGGGCCAAGCCGCTTTGGAACTCTTTGAATGCCAATGCCAACTCCTGTCGGCTGAAGGTCTTGGGTGGGCCTCTTCCTTAGCCGGGACGTGCCTGTCGAGGAGAATGAGGTCGTCCACTGACAGCTCCGGTCCTGCTGAACCCAGAAGCTCTTGGACATAATCCACGTCCATCTGTACCTCCAGTGACCTGCCCATCCTCACAACGTCCTCAATGCCATTGTCAACTTCTCTGGAATCATGTACCTCCTGTTCATGTTGTTCTGAGTCTGTAATGATTTCAGTAAACCCAGATGGTACGAGACCCGGAACGAGACAAGACTCCACAAGATAAAAAATTCAACAGTGTTTATTGTGCAGGTGACTATGTACAGGTGGTCCTCTGGAGCTCCTGGGAAACAAACAGGATGTCAGATGGGTTGAAACAAGAGAGGTCCTTTGAGTACTCGTACTGTTTTTTCCTCTTACAGGTTGGATGGTTTGGGTGGAGCGTGAGAGTGAATCCAAGTGAGTCCAGAGGAAGGTGAATCAGTCTCACAGAGGAATGGCAGTAGATCAGGCACGAGGACCAGGCACTGAACCCAAGGCGTACCAGAACAGGAAGGGATCCAAGAACACAGGAGAACTGGAGGCACAGAGAACGAGGTTAGTAACTTTTCTCAAAGAAACAAACAGGCTGGGAGCATAAATACCATAAGTAGCTCAATGCCCCAGCGAGGAGTGGAACTTGACTGCAGCCTTATATAGGTGAAGGTCTCATCAGGGAGATAGCCGGCAGCTGTGGTAATTGGCGGCCATCTTGGGTTGCAGCCAGTAGCACTCCCTACAGTACCCCCCCCTCAAGAGTCGCCCCTCGGCGACCCGAGGCGCTTCTCAGGATGGGCCCTGTAGAACGAGGAGATCAAGCTCGGATCCAGGATGAACGACCGAGGAATCCACGACCTCTCCTCCGGACCGTAGCCCTCCCAATCCACCAGGTACTGGAAGCCACGACCCCTGCGTCGCACGTCAAGGATGGACCGAACAGTAAAAGCAGGATGGTTGTCGATGATCCGGGCAGGAGGAGGAAGGTTGTCAGGGGGACACAAAGGACTCACGGAAACAGGCTTGATCTGTGAGACGTGGAAGGTGGGATGGATCCTCATGGAGCTGGGGAGCCGCAGTCTGACCGCAGACGGGTTAACGAGCTTGATGATGGGAAAGGGGCCAATAAAGCGAGGAGCCAGTTTCCGAGGAACGTCCTTCAAATGAATGTCTCTAGTGGACAACCAAACCTCCTGACCCACTTGATAGAGGGGCGCAGAAGAGCGGCGGCGATCAGCAAAACGTTTATTTTGAGCCGCCGTGCGTAGAAGAGCAGACCTGGCCTGGCGCCAAACACGTCGACATCGTCGGAAGTGATGGAGCACAGATGGGACCGAAATGTCGGACTCCTGGCTGGGAAACAAAGGAGGAGCATAGCCGAGAGATGCCTCAAAAGGCGACATACCTGTAGCCGAGGACTTGTGGGTGTTGTGAGCATATTCGACCCAAACGAGATGCTGACTCCAAGCCGAGGGGTTGGACTCCACCACACACCGAAGCATGGCCTCCAACTCCTGGTTGCATCTCTCCGTTTGGCCGTTCGATTGGGGATGATACCCCGAGGTTAGGCTGGGAGATGCCCCCAGCGACTGACAAAAGCTGCGCCAAACTTGGGAGATGAACTGAGGACCACGATCCGAAACCACATCAGAGGGTATACCATGGACCCTAAACACATGTTGGAGCAGAAGTTGAGCAGTCTCCATCGCAGAGGGGAGTTTGGGTAACGGAATGAAGTGAACCGCCTTGGAAAACCTGTCGATGACAGTGAGGATGGTGGTGTGGCCGTCTGAAGGGGGTAGACCAGTGACAAAGTCCACCGCTACATGCGACCAGGGACGAGCAGGCGTGGGCAGAGGTTGAAGGAGTCCCGCAGGCGGTTGGTTCCCAGACTTGTTCCTTGCGCATGTTTGACAGGCAGTGACAAACTCCTTGATGTCCTGAGCCATAGTCGGCCACCAGTTTCAAGACCAAACAGCCACTGTCCAAAAGTATGGCCTAGCACAGAAGATCAACATCATCATCAGGCCAGGAGTCTGCAGTCTACAGTCTTCTCCAGGCCAGCGGTTACTCGTTCAGGGATGAAGATGTTCACATCCTTGATAGGGAGGAATGATGGTGACATGATTGCGTCTGTGTGTTGAACCCACGAGCAGGAAGACGAGGAGACTCCGATAAAATAAGTAAAAATGTTTAATATGAAATAAACATAACAAAAAGCTGTTGGGGTAGCAGAATTCATTCATTCATTCAACCTTTATTTATACAGGCTAGCCTCGTTGAGCCACGGGGACTCATTTACAAGAGGGACCTGTCTCACTCACACCAAACAACCATCCACTCTCTCACTCACACCTAGGGTCAATTTAGAGTCACCAATCAGCCTAACATGCATGTTTTTGGACTGTGGGAGGAAACCGGAGCACCCGGAGAAAACCCACACATGCACAGAGAGAACATGCAAACTCCACCCAGAAAGGCCCCCGGACCGGGATTTGAACTGGGGACCTGCTCGCTGAGAGGCAGCAGCTCTACCAGTTGTGCCACCGTGCTGTAAGAATTACTTTACACAGAGGAGACACAGAGGGATGACGAGCATGAAGCCTTATGACACAATCCAGAGACATTGATAAGACACCAAGGGGCTGAATACGTAAAGACACTGAGAATGTGAAATGACAGACACCTGCGGTGATTAGGATTAGACACAAGTGTGATAGTGCTGGATCACAGGAGGAGGAATGCTGAGGAGGGACTGGTAAACTTGAAAAAAACACAACATGTAGGATCCCCTCCCCCTCAAGGGATGGCCCCTGAAATCCCAAGGAGAGCACCATCCACTTGAGAAGGGTATGGGAAAAAAGACACGTAAGGTACAGCAAACAAAAAACCAATAGACCTACGTCACCCGCGACCTACGGCAACTCAGACTTACGATTTTATCATATTTAATAAAAATATGATAAAAAAAATAAAAATAAATTATTATTATTATTATTATTATTATTTTTTATGTTATTAATTTCATGTGTATAGCACTTTGTTGCAGCTGTGGTTGTTTTAAATGGCTTTATAAATAAAGTATAATTATTAATATTTCGTTTTTAATTACAATTTGATCGTATTTACGCAACTTCCGGTCGTTTCCGGTCGCCATTTTACTACAGTACTGCGGTCAATGGAGCTCTAGACGCTCCTGTCAGCTGGCTTTAGAGGACCGTGTGTCCGTTCAGGGTTGCCTCATACGGATAAATTTGCTGGAAACACTCGGTCAACTCTGTGGACGTCTCAGGCCCGGAGGAGCAGCCGCCGATCGCCCAGTGATCGCTCTAACAACGCCGCCCGACATGCTAACGACAGCAGCTAACAGAGCAGCTAACACAGGCGAAGACACCGAGCCGACATGCCGCGGAGGGGCCATCTGCGGCCGGGAGCTCGCCGCAAATGTCCGCCTGGCAGTCGGGGGACACCGAGCTAACGCGGAGATACAAAGCCGACAGCCTTTTTGAATGAACTGACATGCTAACCAGTGCTGCTAATGGCGGGGCCTAACCGTAGCTAACGCCGAGCAGTTGTTTTGGATGGAGAAACATCGCGGAGAAACGGCTTTCAGTAAGTTTTTTTTTTCTGGCTCCAAATGTATGAAGTTAAGAAGCTAACAGTCATTCTTTTAAACAGTTTTGACCACGTGTGTGCGTGTGGAGCGTAAGGAAGCTGGGGGAGCTCGGACGGGTGCGAGCTGATGCTAAAAGACGAAGGCAGGCTTTGACCAGCTCAAAGTAAGACATTATATTTTTTATTTATTGTACAGTACAGTACTGTATTCATTTACTGTACAGTTCTGTGCATGTTCATGGCCTAGTATGTCTGCTTGTTCAGTCTCATGCCATTAAATATGTGTGCGGCGCTCCGTTAGTGGTATAGCCGCGACCTATGTCAGAAACGCGGACCTACGACAGGCAGGTGTTTTTGGTCCGCGAGGTACGACAAAATCGACCTAAGTCACACACGTAGGTCCCAATCCCTGACGTAACTCGAGGGCTTCCTGTACATACTGGACACAAAGGGGAAACACAGAAACCATAACCTCAGGCAAAGAGAGGACCCCAGAGGCAGGTGAAGTGAGGATCCCAGAGAGAGTGAGGGTCTCGGGAGCGAGGACCTCTGGAAGATGAGCGAGGCTCGGCATTGTCTTTGGCTAGGGTGAAGAGAGGACCGCAGCATCAGGCGAAGAGAGGATCCCAGAGTCAGAGTCAGAGTCAGAGAGTCTTTATTGTCATTTGCACCACATGTGGTACATGTGATGAAAATGAGATTATGTACACAGGGTCCCAGTTACATCCAACAACAAATGCAAGAGAAAAACAGTAATAACATCTAGGATTAACTAAGAAAAACATCAACTAGTAATACACTAAGCCCTAATGTAATAGAAAAACATCATTATAAACAGCAGCACGAACACGAGTCTGTATGAGCAGATGGTCACAAATGAACACAGCAACAAGAAAACAGATCAGCATCAGCATGATGTGATATTTTGCAGTGTTTATTCGTGTTGATTATTTATTCATGAGTCTAACAGCCTCAGGGTAGAAGCTGTTCCTCAGTCTAGTGGTTCTACATTTGATGCTCCTCAACCTCCGTCCTGAGTTGAGTGGGGCAAAGAGTGTGTGTGCTGGGTGAGTGAGGTCTTTCATGATGCAGGTGGCTCTTGATGCAGAGACAGGTGAAGTGAGGACCCCAGAGAGAGTGAGGGTCTCGGGAGCAAGGACCTCTGAGAGATGAGCGAGGCTCGGCATCGTCTTCGGCTGGGGGGAAGAGAGGACCGCAGCATCAGGCGAAGAGAGGACCGACCACAGCATCAGGTGAAGAGAGGATCCCAAAGGCAGGTGAAGTGAGGAACCCAGAGAGAGTGAGGGTCTCGGGAGCGAGGACCTCTGATAGATGAGCGAGGCTCGGCATCGTCTTCGGCTGGGGTGAAGAGAGGACCACAGCATCAGGCGGAGAGAGAACCGTAGCATCAGGCGAAGAGAGGACCCCAAGAAAAGCGAGGACCTCAGGAGGAGCGAGGGCCTGGAGAGCGAAAACCTCTGAAGGAGTGAAGACCTCTGAAGGAGTGAAGATCTCTGGAGGAGTGAGGGCCTCAAGAGCAAAGACCTCTGAAGGAGTGAAGACCTCCGAAGGAACGAGGACCTCAGGAGCAAAGATCTCTGGAGGAGCAAAAAGCGAAAACCTCAGGAGCGAAGACCTCTGGAGGAGTGAGGACCTCTGGGACCAGGACCACAGCAAGAGTCTCTGGATCAGTGTCTGTGGAGAGAGACAGAGGTTCTACTCCTGATGGATACGGTGGGTCAGGTACTGGTGCAGGAACCAGCAAAGCAGATGCTGAGGTAGGACCCAGCATGTGAGGAGCTGGTGCAGGGCCCAACGAGTCAAGGGTTGGTGCAAGACCCAGCGAGGTATGTGTAGGACCCAGCGAGGCAGGTGCTGAGGCAGACCTAGCCTTGGTGCTGGTGTGGAAACCAGCAAGGGTTTTGCTGGTGTGGAAACCAGCAATGGTTTTGCTGGCATGGACACCAGCCTTGGTGCAGAAACCAGCATGGCAGGAGCTGGTGCAGAAACCAGCATGGCAGGAAATGGTGAGGAAACCAGCATGGCAGGAGTTTGAGTGGAAATCAGCGTGGTAGGAGCTGGTGCGGAAACCAGTATGGCAGGAGCTGGTGCAGAGGCCAGCGTGGCAGGAGCTGGTGCGGAAGCCAGCGTGAAAGGAAACCAACCAGTATGGCATGAGCTGGTATGGAGACCAACGGGTCCAGGGCTGGTGCAGAGACCAGCAGATCAAGGGCTGGTGCGGAGACCAGCAGGTCCAGGGCTGGTGTGGAGACCAGTAGGTCCTAGGCTGGTGCGAAGACCAGTGGGTCCAGGGCTGGTGTGGAGACCAGCGAGTCCAATGCTAGTGCAGAGACCAGCGAGTCCAGTGCTAGTGCTACTAGCGTGGACAGTCAGGCAGGAGTAGCTGGTGTGGAATCCGGACTGGGTGTAGCTGATAGTGAGGGAGAGAGATCAGCTGGAGGTGAGCTGGGAGGAGAACCAGGCCGAGCAGGAGTCAGCAGAAGCAAGTGTAGCATACGCCTCTCCATTCACGCCTACTGGAACTATTGCCACATCTCTGGCGATTTGTCATTATTTTCGGTCCTGGTGTACCTGGAGATGATGTCATCCACAACGATCGTTCTCTCCCAAAGATTGCTGTGGCCACAGGGTTCCTTCCCCCTAATGATAGGTGCTCAGGAGCATGCACCGTCCTCCCCCCACCCCCCAGCGACAGGTGCGCAGGGGCATGCGGCGTCCTCCCCCCCAGCGACAGGTGCACAGAGGTGTGCAATGTTCTCCCCCCTCCAGCGATAGGTGTGCAGGGGTGTGCGGCATCCTCACCCCCACTAACAACAGGTGCAACATCCTCTCCCCCACAAATGGAAATGCACGGGCGAGGACTTGGCTGCGTCTGAGGAGAGACGCGCTGGAGTTCGGTGGAGCCGACTCGGTTCTATCGCCCATTCCTCCGGCGGCGAGTCCGAGCGTGTTGGCCCCTCCCTTTGAAAACTGCTCTGGGAAAGCAGGAGGTGGTTGGAGAGGAGGTGGGTTACAAGGAGCTACGGCTCTGTGAGAAGGAGAAAATAGGCGAGGTGGTGAGGCAAAGGAGCCCCATTTAAACATCAAGTGAGTACCTTGGTACAGGGTTCTTTTCCTCTCCTCCTCCTCATGCTGAGCGGTCTTTGCTGCCTCGCGGACCACAAACTCAAAAAGAGTGATCTTCCATCTGGGTTCTTTATGGTCTCTGGATTCTGACATGATCACATCTGTGTGTTGAACCTACGAGCAGGAAGATGAGGAGACTCCGATAAAATAAGTAAAAATGTTTAATATGATATAAACAAAACAAAAAGCTGTTGCAGCAGCAGGCTTACTTTACACAGAGGTGACACAGAGGGATGACGAGCATGAAGCCTTATGACAAGGACAATCCAGAGACACTGACAAGACACCAAGGGGCTTATATATACAGACACTGACAAGGTGAAATGACAGACACCTGCGGCGATTAGGATTAGACACAGGTGCGACAGTGCTAGGTAGCACGATGGCGCAACTGGTAGAGCCGCTGCCTCTCAGCAAGCAAGTACCTTGTTCAAATACCGGTCAAGAGGCCTTCCTGGGTTTAGTTTGCATGTTCTCTCCATGCATGCGTGTATTTCTTCCGGGTACTCCAGTTCCCTCCCACAGTTCAAAAACATGCATGTTAGGCTGATTGGTAACGCTCAATTGTCCCTAGATGTGAGTGAGAGCGTGAATGGTTGTTTGTCTCATTTGTCTTGATGTAGCCCTGTGATGGACTTGCGAACCGTCCATGGTGTGCCCCGCCCCTCGCACATGGACATGGACAACGGCGACACCCGTGACTCAAAAATGGAAGAAACGGGTAAAGATAATGAATGGATGGCGACAGTGCTGAATCATGTAGGAGACCTAAGCAGGGTTATCCTGACACACTCCTACTTTGATTTAATTACTTATGCCACACTCGTTCAAGTTCAAATGAATAGTAATTATTTATTACGGATTCTTTCTTTTTGGATTAAACTTATAACTTGTGTGACGAAAGAGTGACCATTAGACGTTAATTATATTTGACCCATCAATGAAATGCGGTCATTTATTTAACAGATCATTTAAAATTAACATCATATGTACAAGAAAGTTCATGCTCAATAATCCAGGTATCAAATCCGATAATTCTCAATCAGGTCATCTGGACAGTTTCTTTTTAGTAGAAACGTTTCACCCTCACTCCAGAGGGCTTAATCAGTCTGAGTAGTTCCAGCACTGTTCCCCCA
>JBBPBX010113823.1:0-10412 GCA_038048925.1 Garcialebias charrua | reverse complement strand
TTAAGGGAAAAATATGTTGTTTCAAAATTTCATAGCGTCTACAAATCCCCCCCCAAAAAATTGGGATAAATCCATTTTTCCCACTGTGCCGTAGTAAGTGGACCACTTATAGCTTTGGCCCCCTCTCGGTCCCCCCAGCAATAAAAGTCTAGCTCCGCCACTGGTCCAGAGCAGCACAGCGCTGCAGAGAGAGAAAGCCACGCGCAGTTTGGAGAGCAGAGACAAGTCACCCAGGTGAGGCAGGCAAGCTGACGTGACATGGCAGGAAACCATTATTTTAGAACATAAAAAAGGATTTAGTATTCTGTGACTAATTTTATTCTATTTTTAACTGGTCCAGGTGGAACTCTCGGATTATTTTATCAGCGAAAGTCAGCGCGTTTTCCTCAATTCCTCACCCCCAGTCCCGCCCTTACTTATTTAATCTCGAATTATAAGTAAGTCTAAATTGTCACTGTTTTAAACTAGTCACCACTCTAGTAAGTTTACAGTTAAACTTGGTCTCAGAGTTACAGGGTCAGCGGCGAATAAATTATTTATTTATTCTAAAACCCCGACCCCTCTGTTCCAAACGCCCGTCGGCATTTGGGAGGCTTGACCATTGCGTGTTTTTACCTGGGACTTGGGTATTATTATTTACTTCACGTATACGTATACTTGTCTTATTTCCTTATCTTACTGAGTCCAATACACTGAGCTAAAATTTGCCTATTAATGTCCAATTTCAGATTTTTGTTGAAACAGGTAATCTGCTTACCTCATTGTTGTGTAGACCGCGGTCACTGATCAGTGCTCTGGACTCCGGCTCATCCTTTCCTGTCCGCGCGTGCAACCAATCTCGGTGGGACCTCCATTTTTGTTGGCTTTTGCTCTTATTCGCCCCGAATTCGTTGTTTGATTACACTTTGGATCAGAAAAGGAGATACGCTGAATACACTTAAAATACGACAAACGCACATAATTTAAAGTTCCAAAAACCAGTTTAATTAATCATAAGTTTTTTTTAAAAGTCACAGAATACATTTGTTATATTTTATAAGCTATATATATATATATGATCTCATATGAGAAGACAGAGAGAGAGAGAAAGAAAGAAAGATAGAGAACAAAGAGAACATGAATGCGCATTCAAGGAGACAAGGCCATACAACCTGAAAGTTACTCCCTCGTGGCTTCTTCCTGCGTTGTCTGATGGAGGAGGGAAACTTATACTTTTATACTCTTCTGTGGGGGTGTTTTCTGCTCTCAACCAATAAGAGAAGTTCTGCTTTGTTTTCTTGTAGGGTGTTTCCTGCCTTAACCAATAAGAGCAGTTTTGCTTTGTTTTCTTGTCTTACTCCACTGCCAGAAAGCTTCTGTTCTGGTTTACCCAGGCCTCAGGGGGTTTCAGCTTACTCTGGTTTCCAAAACTAAATATACAACAATGCTGAGCACCCACAAATTACACACACACTAGTAGACCACCAAGTGACCAATCAGTGCAACTGGACACCAAACCACACCAAAGACACACATAGATTAGGGCTTGTTCTGACACTCCCTGACTAAGCAAACATGCAGAACCAGAGAGTGGCTTTCAGTGGACTTCTCCCATTCTACAAAGTCGTAAAACTGACAAAGAGGCATCAGGTCTCCTCATCATGCTCCAAGCCTGCAGGACAGGCACAAACTGATCATTCTTTAATAACTTCACCAGAATAGATTTTATAAGAGAGAGACTGGTCATTTTAACACTGTTTGAAAACCCTTCTTGGAGAATAAAAACATGAGGACAAAAACACATTTTTATTTCATAACACTAATTATGTTTGATTCACAATTGGAACAGCTGATTTTTGTTTGATTAATACAGCCACGCTCTACGGCACCTTTAAGTTGACGTGTCCAAATTTGAAGTATTGAATTATTTTCCTATAATGTTTATTTATGACGGTCTAGTGTTATACGTATTCGCCGGAGGAAAATACGCTCCGGTGTTTAATCCGCTTTGTCCAATTATTAACAATAAACAAGAAAAAAACATACACAATACGCCTCGGAGTTTAATACGCGTCATCACCACGCGACGCGTCAGCGCCTCATTTACCCTAATCAAGATGGCGGCGACAGAAGCAAGCGAGTACGAAGATCTTCACAAGGAAACACGGTAAAACAATTATTTCTTTGCGAGAAAAAATATATTTCTTAGCTGACTTCATAGCAGACGGGCTCCTGAGCTTAACGAAATGTTCAAATCAGCTGGATTTAAAAAAAAAAGTTCGCTGAATTTTAGGCAGGCGCCAGGCGGGTCAAACCGGACGCTTTCTTTCTTTAAATTTAGCTAAATAAACGCTTAAAAAATATATTTCTGAGCTGACTTAATAGTAGACGTACTCCTGAGTTTAACGAAATGTTCAAATAAGCTGGATTTTAAAAAAAAAGTTCGCTGACTTTTATGCAGGCGCCAGGCGGGTCAAACCGGACGCTTTCTTTCTTTAAATTTAGCTAAATAAACGCTTAAAAAATATATTTCTGAGCTGACTTAATAGTAGACGTACTCCTGAGTTTAACGAAATGTTCAAATCAGCTGGATTAAAAAAAAAAAGTTCGCTGACTTTTATGCAGGCGCCAGGCGGGTCAAACCGGACGCTTTGTTTCTTTAAATTTAGCTAAATAAACGCTTAAAAATATATTTCTTACCTCACTATAGCAGACGGGCTCCTGAGCTGAACCAAATGTGAAATCAGCTGGATTTAAAAATCCGCGGTGTGGTTTATGAGTGGTATCTTGCAAACAAAAACAGCTACATCCACAGCAGGGAGCGGGCAGCGACAGAGTCAGTCCGACCAAAGGAGGCTTTTTTCGAACACAGCAAGTAGAAACTTCTGGAAGTGGCCCCTCTTCCTCTTCACTCTCTGAGTCCTCTGCTGGCTGCTGCCTACAGCGCCCGTATTAGAGCTGTCATAGGGCCGGAAATCCACGGCCCTACCCTACCCGAGCCCTTAGTTTAATTACCCAAGCCCGAGGGAGCCCGCTCATTTCCTAGAAATCACCGCCCGACCCGACCCTACCCGATAAAAAAAAAAAGGAAGTTCAGGTGCGGCAACTTGTTCCGCCGCAGATGAGAGCAGTGTGCGGACGTGAGCGTGCACCTGACGCACGTCAGCTGGTGACATCATTTTGAGCTTGTTAAAGTTAGGCCACAGAAATAATGCAACTCTGTGCAAGTCGTGGATAATAATTTTGCGCTCCAGCACTTCTGCATGTCTGCGGCGCAGAAACGCCTGCTGCGGAGAGTCTGTGTGTGAGGACTGGCAGTGTTGCTTCAGTTTCTCATTCCAGAGACAAACCAGGTTGATGGTGGGATATTTGTCACCCTCCAGTTCTCTCTGTGCACGGTAAAATGGTTCGAGAAATGTCACTAAAAAGTCCAGCATGTCGGGGGAGACGCTGTCCAGGCGCGCCTGCTCTCTGGCTGAGTTGCGCAATTTAGTGGCTGCGCTGCGGTTTTCACCATCTAAATTCACTCTATTAATTATTTCCTCATCAGTAAACTTACTGCCTTATATTCTTTACAAGCAGATTAAAACAATTTTATATTGTGTGCATTTTTATTTAGTTTTGTTTGTGCTGTATGATTAAAAAAAAACACATCAAAGCCCGAGCCCGACCCGGCCCGCCAATCAAACGCAAAAATATGGCCCTACCCTACCCGAAGTCGGGTAGGGCTCGGGTAGGGTAGGGCCGAAACTGGTACTGCACCATTTTCGCCAAAAATGAAAAACGAAGAATCAGAGCGAAAAATGAGTCTAAAAATATGGGAAAAAATCCATAAATAATACTCTTCTGTGTTTAATACGCTGGACATTCAAATGAGCAAAAATACTGCGTATTATAGTCCGGTTTTTACGGTACTCAGTTTCCTGATTACATTAAAAAATAGTTAAAAGTATTCTCTTGAGCGTGTACAAGCTCACGTTTAAAAGGGAGATTGTTACATTTTGATGATTAGCTTTAGTGTAATGGAGATTGTTATAACAATTTTACATCTCAGCAGATGTGGCCATTTGCACAATGTGAATTGATACAATAATTCAGTTAAAATAATGACATTCTGGAACTAAATTGTGTAATGTTTCACATTCTTTCTGAAAATAATCTTACTATTAATGAAAACATCAGCATGGCATTTTACGAGTATAGTGTGTCTATAATTTTGAAACAGCCCTGATAAATTATGTATGGTATGGTGTCTTGTAGTTTTGAGGGTGGTGATTTGGCAGTAACATCTACACCAGCCAAACGTCAGAGGACAACTCATCCGTTCCCTGCCCTTTCCAGTATTGGAGGATCATCCTCTGATCAGTAAGGAAATGATATTGAAAGCTTATATTGGCAAGTACTCTGTTTATTCAGCCTCAGCAAAACTCATGGAGATTTATTAGAGGTTTGGTTTGATAAGATTATTATGTATGAATCATTCTACAAACATAATGATAATTTAGAATTATAGGGTAAATTGGAAGAGACACAGCATATGAAACGTGCCATATAAAATACTTCATTGTGTGATAAATGTGTTGAAAAGAATATCTGATTATTGTTTGAACTACATTATATGGTTTTATGCAGAGATGACGACTTTGGGGAAGGTCTGAGAATCAGTGAATTTGGGAAGACTCCCATTCAAGTTTTGGAAACAACGCAAGTAATGAGAAACCGTATTTATGTCAAGATTATTTTATGGTTTGCACTGCAACTAATATAACTATGATCATAATATTACACAATTTGAAAATGTTGATGGTAAGGTTGTACGTTTACTTTTTTTAATGAAATGTATTTCCACCAGAAATTACAGTAGGCAGAAACAAAAAGCAAAGTTTTATAGTTGTTTTTATATAATGTATTTGTTTATTGTTATGGCTTTTCTGTGCTGCAATTTTATTGGACTGGTGGGTTATAGGCTTGGTGATGCCATTCAGCAGAAGTTGTGCTTAGATGCTCTTCAAGCCATCAGCATGGAGGACACTGTGCATGACATTCTAGACACAAGCTATGTTTCCATCCAATTTAAATTCGATTTTTGAGCGAATTTTAGAAAATTTCGCTAAAATGTAAATTAAAATTATGAGGATCAGAAGTGTTTCCATTAACTGGCTTGAAGCGCATCTGCAATGCCACGCAAAGCGTCTCTACGTCAGACGTCAGCGTCATTACGTCACACGTCAGCGCCATACGTCAGACGTCAGCGTTACGCACTTCCACAGTAAACAGGAAGTAGCGTTTGAAAACAGACATCTCGGCAAAATGGAGAGAATATTTCAGGTATGTGTTGCTATCGGGCAAGTTGTATTTATTCTGTCATGCCAACTAGTTTTAGCGATGTTACATGTTGTCCGGAGCGGAAACAGCTGATCAGTCACGTGACGTGAATGTTCGCTGCGGCAGAACTGAGTCGGCTAATCTGTTTCCATCTGTCGTTTAGCCGACTCAGCTCTGAATCGACTCCCCAAAAACTACCTCAAGCGAGCGTATAAACTTTAGAGCGACTTAGAGGAAGTTAACTCGAATTATGCCGTTTCCATTTAGCTTTTCTGATGCGATGCTTCATAATGCGCACCTAGAAACCTTGATGGAAACACGCCTACAGAGTCAATGGAATCTCAAACAGTGCCAGAAGTAATTAAAGTCCAGTGTGAGGATGACATCGTTGAACATCTTGCAGCCATCGCTTATCACACCTGTTTAAAACAACTCGCTGAGTATCTGTTGATGCCAATCCCAGTGTGCACTGTGAAAGACCCACTGACATTTGTGAATGTCTTGTCCCTGGACCATTCCAGATACATATCAAATCCAGAGGAACGGGTGTCTTCATGACATGGGTAAGTTAATTTACTACTCTGTAAAAACTATCATAACAATTAAAATGTAATGCTAAATGTTTTTATAAATATGTTTTCCTGATCTGTCGTAACAATCACTGTGTGTGGCAGTGGAACTACTTCCTTTTGGCATCAAACATAATCCTGTATGGCAACAATTAAAACAAAGTTGCATTGCTATTCAAGTTTATGAATATGCGAATAGTGGATCGTGTACATTTTTTAAAATACAGGACACATATTGTGTTGATACAATCAAAGAGTTTTGGTACCAAAAAAGAGCAGAAGTTGTTTCCAGACTGCAGTCAAAGGAAAATGTTGTAGAACTTGGAGAGTATAATATTCAATTATAACAAACCAGACAATTTCCACATGCATCTCAGCCAACACGTTCTCCAGATTAGAAAATAAATCTTTATTTCTTTTGAAAATTTTCCTTTTTTTTCCATAGCTGATGGGCGTATGGGCAGTCCTTGGTTTTGTGCTCAGTACTGCTCGATGGAGAATGACACCAAAGAAATCCTATCCATAGTCAACATTGACAAGAGAGAGACTCAAGATGAGTTCTGTGATTATGGAGAAGGAAGGCTTTATCCGTAGTTTTGACCAGTTCAAACGGGAGGTTAAACTTGTAGAAGTGTGCACTGATGTACATACACAGATAGCAGCTCTCTTCAGTAAGTCAAATACACTTGTGCTAATAATAAGTGTTTGCATGTCCTCTTAGGATTTCATCTGACATTGAAACAGCATCACTAATTTTATTTCTCTTTTGCTGATATGGGAAAGACCCTGTCAAATGAAAATACATGGACAGTGGTATTCTGCACACTCTAGACATGTGGCATGGTTTCAAAAACTTTGGAAAGAAAATACATGCTGTAAGTTTTTGGATTAAAAAAATTAAGATATCAGAAATGTCAATCTTTTACAATTTTTGACAACATTTTTAAATTGGCTCTTTATTTTTGTTTTTTAGGCAGGGCAGCAAAGGGGTTGCTCCATTCTTTTGCAATAGAACAAGGACATCTGCAATCATTTTTGGTTCTGCTGCAAGACAGCTGAAAACTACGATGTCTTCTTTGTGAGTAATACTACTACTCAACTAAACATGCTTTATGCAATTATGTTGTATAATTATTCAGCATTGAGGTGACATTAACACTATACACGGATTTTATAAGTAATTATTGGAAACAGTTGTAAATTTTATAATTCAGGACATGTGGATTGGCCTTCTTCACCATGTCACAGGAGAGCATGAGTGGTCACTGGATACCTGTCAGCACGGTCCCCTAGAGGAGCAGAGAGACAAGGCGTGGATCGAGAAGGGCTCAGTGGCCCATCAGGTTTTATCTGACATAATTCTGAATGAACGCTGGCTGAAGGAGGTTCCGAAGTACCTGCAATTTAGGTAGTAATAATGATTAATATTTTTCACACCGTTTTGGCTCTGAAACATTAGTTTTTATTCAACTCTAGCTGTTTGAAAATAATGTTTATAATCTGACATTTCTCACTGAATATGCAGGTCAACAGCTGATCTGGAATCTTTCCACAATCACATTTTGATGTATGCCAGCAAGCGCTTTAGTTTCAGTCCTCCTGTCTATGAAGCAAGAATCTTACTGACTGGCCTGGATTACAACCACCATGTTCACAGACCACCCAAGAGAAAGCCCGATGGTTCCATACAGTATGTAATATACGTAACATTTTATGAAAAGTGTAAAGGTGCTGTAACATAATTTTTGAACACCTTATGTCAACTTATCCAACTTTATATTAATACTAAATGTTAAATACTACATCTATTGCAATTACATAAGTAAAAAACAAACAGCATGTCTCATTTTTTTTTTCAAATTTTAAACTTATTTAATTTACTATTTTTTATAAAACAGTGTGAAAGGGCCTTTGGTTATATATGTGATTATTTGCATACATTAAAACAATTGGGTTTGCAAATTAGCCTGTGGCTAGAAAATCTGTGTACAAGACAACGGTTGCTTTGTTTTTAACATGTAACATTGTTCATTGTGCTGTCCTTTATCAAATTCATTGTATTGCAGACCACAGCATCATCATGTCATGTCAGAAAATAATCAGGTTACTGTCCGACATAGAATTATCGCTTACTTAAATAGATTATAATCTTTATTTTTTAATATTAATAAACTCAACTGTACTGAAAAATATGTTTGTGGAAGATGTAATGATAATTAGCTTATTGTTACCTTATCTTATCAATGAAGGCATATACCGGTAGTCATTTTGTTTCTTCTGTTTAATATCTAACTTCAGATATTGCAAATATCTATAATAAGAAGTCCAGAAAGTGGAGTTTGTATGCTGTGAAGGAGGAGAAGGACTACAGTTACATTGCAGAAATTGAGAGGGCCATTGTAAGAAAACGGGTGTCATCTGGACATGGGCTACCTCGCCTTACTACCATGAGAGCCACTGACCCACGTCAGTATGGTGTGCTGTCCGGTGTGCCAGCTCGCACAACTCAGGAGCTTTTGGAGACACAAGTCAGCAGGGGCCAGGGTAATAAATAATTGTAACAAGTCATCACTGCACTTTTTCTTTTTGATTTTTCAACCTGGATTACAGAGGTGCACCAGGACATCACTGAAGTTTATTAACTTCATAATGAAAACTATAAACTTATTAAATTAAAAGAAGCTAAACCTCATTTGGCAAGACTGAATTGTATATTTTTTAAAATATATTAATATAATGTCCTGATGAATCTCAGATGCAAGGTTTATTACTGAGGAAATATTAAAAATGACACGAAACGACAACTTGTAAACGTCTGACGTCTGTCCCACAATAAATACGTTGCGGTCCAGTTCAGCTCAGCTAAGTGTTGCTCCACGCCTCTTTTGGATCCGCGCTGTGGGTTCATTTATGAACACATTAGGACCGGAGGTCATGAGATGTTGGAAGGGCGGAAACCAAAGCTGCTGACGATGATCTGGGCTTGCTTCTGCACAATCTGGTGATGGTGCCAAGAATGGTGTAACAAGTGTTCTAATGGACGGGACGATGTGTTTGGACTGTATGTTCCTGACCCTGTGGGTTGATGTACTGATTGCAT
The DNA here is from genome assembly GCA_038048925.1 of Garcialebias charrua. NCBI lineage: Eukaryota > Metazoa > Chordata > Actinopteri > Cyprinodontiformes > Rivulidae > Garcialebias > Garcialebias charrua. Next base: position 1,439 of record JBBPBX010113823.1, on the reverse strand, counting down.
TCTTATTGTGTTTTGACTCTGCATTCTTATTGTGTTTTGATTCTGCATTCTTATTGTGTTTTGACTCTGCATTCTTATTGTGTTTTGACTCTGCATTCTTATTGTGTTTTGACTCTGCATTCTTATTGTGTTTTGACTCTGCATTCTTATTGTGTTTTGACTCTGCATTCTTATTGTGTTTTGACTCCGAAGTCTTGAAGTGTGAAACTGTATGACACTGTTTGATGGAATGTTTTTGTACCAATAAACTTTTTCTAACCAAAAAAAAAAAAGAGGCTGTGAACATCTCAGTCCTTTTATTGTGGTTCAGTTTCTTCTACGTGGCAGTCGGGGTGCAGCTCTTCAGCAAATTAGACTGCCCTGTGGAACGCCCGTGCTTTGGGTTGCACCGGTACAATAACTTTGAAAGCTTAATGGCACTCGTCCACCGATCGGAAGGTTGGAGGTTCGAATCCCGTTTCCCCACACCATGTGTCGTTGTGTCCCTGGGCAAGACACTTAACCCCGAGTTTCTCCCGGTAGGACTGGATGGCGCCTTGCATGGCAGTCTGCCGCTACCGGTGTATGAATGTGTGTATGAATGGTTGGATGGTTGGTATTGTAAAGCGCTTTGGGGCCCCTCATAGGGGGCTGGAAAGCGCTATATAAATAAGCTCCATTTACCATTTGTCCTTCGTCCAGGAAGGACAAAGATGCCTTCCTGACAAAACCGCCGTTCACATAAAGCGCATGTGTCTCCGCGGAGAAACTTATGAACCGACACGGTCCATAGCAGGGTTTCCAGGCCGAAGGCCTGTAAGTCGATGTCCTCGTAAGTCGGGGACCACCTGTACAATCCCGCCGCCTTCAGATAAAAGTGACCAATGCAATCCCGCCTTGACCGTGGAATAGGTGATATTTAGTATTTTTATTCTTACAGAATTTGTGTTCTCTCCATATCAGTTTGTTCATTCATTCATTCAACCTTTATTTATACAGGCTGGACTCGTTGAGCCACGGGGACTCATTTACAAGAGGGACCTGTCTCACTCACACCTAGGGTCAATTTAGAGTTAACAATCAGCCTAACATGCATGTTTTTGGACTGTGGGAGGAAACCGGAGCACCCGGAGAAAACCCACGCATGCACGGAGAGAACATGCAAACTCCACCCAGAAAGGCCCCCGGACCAGGATTTGAACCGGGGACCTGCTCGCTTAGAGGCAGTCAAAGTCAACTTTATTGTCAGAACTGCAATATGTACAGGACATACACAGGACCGAAATTGCGTTTCTCTCAGTCCCTCGGTGCAACAGTAACCATCTAAACACTAAACACTAAAACATTTAATAAACATAAGCATAAAATAGTAAAATAGTAAAAAAGTGTAACACTGTCCTGAGTTTTTTCATAATAGTATAAAAGTATGAAAATTTACACCAACACTGAAACACCAAACA
>JBBPBX010113822.1:0-10412 GCA_038048925.1 Garcialebias charrua | reverse complement strand
CATGTGGACACACGTTTCCGATCATTTTTATGCACTAGTAAGCAGTTTTTCGATGAAAAACGAGTGTTTGTAGTCGCGCTAGCAAAACCGTTCCAACTTACGAGCGAAATTCCGGACTTACGAGAACATGTGCTTCGTGTTTCAACTTACGAAATTTCATCTTACGAGCACCTCGTTGTAACGGAACTCGCTCGTAAGTCGGGGACTACCTGTAATTTTATTCTATATATTAGTGCTTAGTGTATTTTTAGTTGGCGTTTTTCTTAGTTCACATCTTAGATCTTAGTAATGTTTATTTTACATTTTATTGTTGGATGTAACTGGGATGCAGTGTACATAATCTCGTTTCATCACATGTACTACATGTGGTGTGAATGACAATAAAGGCTCTCTGACTCTGACTTTTGTTATGTACAGTACATGCATCCCAGGTAATGCTAAATGCTGGTGATAGGTGATGGGTGGGCTATACAAAGGAGGCATACTTGAATGACATTCTTTGGGGGGTGGGGAAATCAAACCATAATAACAGCTTCATTGAAGTCCCTCTAGGCTCCATTGAGAGCAAGTTGTTTTTGTGAGACAGAGAGTGAGAACCTGGAACATATTTTCTTTGATTACAGGGTAGTTCCTGTCTTTGATTTTATACGTCTACCTTATAATGTTTTGCTAGTTTTTTGATACTTTGTTAAAAAAAAATTCTTTTTTTTCTCTCTTTTGTTTTCTATTGTTTATTGTTTGTTTGTTTATTGTTTAAGGAAATTCTACCATTGCTGTTCATTGTTCTTTAGTTTTAGCAGGTCGCTTTCGTAAATGAGCCCATGAGGTTCAAAATATTTACCTGACTAAATAAAGGTTGAATGAATGAATGAATGAAATTAGCTAAACACTATGTTCATAAATGTCTTTTTTTTTATGTAAACCTAATGTGAACCACTGGAAGAATGTCCTATGCAAAATCTTTAATATGTAAATGAAAAAATTGCGTCTAATCAATGTTGAATGAAGGTACAGTACATTACTCTGTCCTCCTCACCATAGACATTACAGTATGCTCCTCACCATCCCCTCCTACTCTCTTCCCCCCCTCCCCTCCACTCCCAGCTCTGGGTGAGAGCATTTTGCGGGGGTTATCACATTTTAAATAAGCTTAAATGTTGAGGACAATTGGTTGTAATTTTTCTCAGTACATTACCTTACTTGTCAGTAAATATTATTACTTACTGTTTTTGCATAACGTGTAGTCACGAAAACAAGGTACTATACTATAAGAAAGTGGAGCGGTCCACCCCCTTCTTTTTTTTTTTTACTGTGGTATCTCCCTACCTCACAACTTCTTCCGGATTTCATCATGCTGCTGCTGGATTGTTTGCAACGTGTGGTCTGACTGAACCCTGGAATTTAATGCTACTCTGAGCACCTCTGCAGTAAGGTTGGTGATATTAATTTAATCTTATCTATGTTTATTTAAAAATACCTACATTGTTTTGTACGTATGTCGCAGTTTAATATGTCAACTAACAAAAATGCATGAATATTGGCGTGTACTTATTAATTTAGCTCCGTTTACAAATAGAAACTGAACCGTACAGTTTCGGTGTATTGTTGTCAGACCTATTCGTTAACATTTCGCTGTGTTTAGAAACTTTTCAAGTGTTATTTTAAAATATCTTTTGTCTACCCGGGCAAATTCAAACGGGCCAATCGAGCGCTGATACTGACTGACGTCGTGCGAGTTAACCAATCAAAAGCGTACATGTTGGGGCGGGGGCGGGGTTCGCACAACGTCATTCAGTAACGGACGCGATTAGTCTGTTCGTTTCGACGGAACACCGGTTTGGCCTACTGGTTATAGCCCAGAAAAGTCACTGAAACCGTACATATTTAATATGTTGATGTGTTTCGAAAGTTCACAAATGTTTTTATGGTTTTCTAACCGGGCCAAACCGGCATTCCGCCAAAAACAGACCAATCGCGTGCTGTTACTGAATCACGTGGTGCGAGTCAGCCAATCTAAACCGTGCATATTGGGTGACTCATGCCAAAACAGGAAAATTTGTAATATATAATCCTTTTTCAATGTTTTATTTGTTCTTACAACCTTTTTATATTGATTCTTATCTTTTTGTAACTGTTCAGCACTTTGTTTGAAAGCGCTTTATGAATAAAATTATTATTTATTAAAGTTTGGTTGTGCATTTTGTAAAGTCTCAGACTGTATTGGTCCTGGTATAGTTATAATTAGACATTTAGTTAGGCTAGTATTTCATAATGAACAATAACAATATTATAGTATAATTGCTTGATTTTGATCCAAATCTACAATTATTCATTGTTTCAGCTTTTTTCAATGCAGCATATTAATCCCCCATCTCTTTTTTTTTTTTTTTTTCAGAATCACATACCAGTTTCAAGACAACAGTGTTGAAAAAAGGTAAGATGTAGGAAGTTGTTACTCCTTCATTCTGGCTCATTATCGGTCTTTTGCACGTGACGTCACGGCTCATATCTTTTTGCACTTACGGTCGCCATTTTCCGGGGATACCCGTTAATTTAAACAGAGGAAGTCCATGTTAGACACAGTGCGATACAGAACAATAACATCAGCAAAATGCAAACTAAATATAAAAATGAGCAGAAGCCTTATAGAGAGAAACTCAACCTTGAAGCCAGAGAACGTTACATGGTGAAGTTAGCTTCAATTATCAACATTGATCCTTACGAGGTAGCAGCTAAGGCATGGACTTCCTCTGTTTAACTGAACGGGTATCCCCGGAAAATGGCGACCGGGAGTGCAAAATGTCATGTGTCTGCAAAAGACCGATTGTCCAAAAATACTATCCTGATAAACTGCATCTGGATAAAGTGAATTTAATTGTGGTTGGATCAGAAGAGTAAATAGTTACCATTCTGACACCACATTACAGTAGTTTGTACACAATCCATCACAGCTGCATGCCTTTTAAAAAATTATTATTTAAAAAAAAAAAAAAATTTATTTTTTGGGAGAGATCACCTCCCAATAAATGTATTTTGGAAAATATTTTACTTTTGATAAGTGGGAGTGGTGGCGCAGAGGTTAAGTAGGTGCGCTTGTGATCGGAAGGTCACCGGTTCAAGCCCTGGTACCGACAACATCAAAGATGTGGGTGGGATAAGTGAAGCGGTCACACTTGTCTCCACCCTCATCTGCCCCACTCTGGGCCCTTGAGCAAGGCCCTTAACCCACACCATCTGCTCCCCCGGGAACCCTAGATATCAGCTCTCTGCTCCACACAGAGGGCTGTGGTTGCTCGGTGGTTGTGTCAGGAAGGGCATCCGGCGTAAAAACAACTGCCAAATCTTCATGCGACTAGATCGCTGTGGTGACCCCTAACGCAGGGAAAAAGCCGAAAGAAGAAGAAAAAAAAATTTTTTTTTTACTTTTGATAAGTACAAAATAAATAAGATACTTTAGGACTTTTACTCCAGTAATATTCTTACAGGAGACTTTAACTTTTACCAAAGTAATTTTATGATAAGGTACTTGTACTTTTACTAAAGTATTACTTTGAGGTACTTTATACAACACTAATTAACAATTTGTACGGGTATACAATGTTGCTTAAAAGCTAAACATCACACAAAGCCCCCAGAGACTGGTTTCCATTGTGGTCCTGTGTATTCCTGATTACATACAGAAAATGCCCTTTCTGTTAACAAACTGTTCCCTGTTGACCAAACACTAACATTACATTTTAAGGAAATTCTACCATTGCTGTTCATTGTTCTTTAGTTTTAGCAGGTCGCTTTCGTAAATGAGCCCATGAGGTTCAAAAGATTTACCTGACTACCGGTAAATAAAGGTTGAATGAATGAATGAATGAATTTCTAACCAAAATAAAATCAACATCAATTATGCACACACATGCTCCAACCTTTCAAAATGTATGCAAAGATGAAGTTGTATGAACGTTTGTGTTTTACAGATGGAACCACACAGATGACAGCAATGAAGAGCAGCTTTTGAAAGGCAAGTCTGTTAGACATTCCTCACTGTGTCATTAGCAGGTTATTTTTGTTTCTCATTTAATGATTTTAACTTTTCTTCTAAAGACCTTGCCATCCACAAGAAGACTTCAGTGCTCACTGAAGTACTTGTGGTGGTGAAGGATCTGTCCAGAGATGTGCAGTTCATCAAGAACAAGTTGAGAGAGGGCAACATGACAAGGTGGTATCCGGGGACCAGCCACCGCAACTTATACATTCCCTGTCCAGCTGCCAGTCACCAGTGAACAAGACTTCATGGGGTGGAGTCATTACTGATGGAAGAATCAGTTCGTCAAAAGATGGTAATTTATTTGATAGACTGAACTGCATTCATTTATTAAATGTAGACCATTTCAATGTGGTCTGGCTCATTTTTCCTCAAGGAAATATATGTTAAGCTCTCTAGGCACTTGAGCACAAATTCTTATCTAAACGTTCAAAATGTGCCACAGAACATCTGCTATTAATGAAATGTTTTGAAATTTTTCAAATACTGTATATCAGGGATGTCCAAAGTGTGGCCCGAGGGCCATTTGTGGCCCCTGAAACGATTTTGTGTGGCCCCTGACTTCAGATCAAGAATTATACTAATTTGTGGGACAGTTTGTGCACAGTTTGTGCACACACCAAAAGCAGAACATGGCGCACCTCTCAAAAAAAAAAAAAAAGAGGGGAGGGGGTATACAATTTTATCAAATATACACCATCTTCCTCACTCTTATTTTTGTGTCTTTCAGCTGCTGCTCGGCAGTTTGACCCAAAGCTAACTGACGAGGACTACAGCGAAACTGTCAAGAAGTGGCTTCGTTATGCGCCAGACCGGGAGGGAGGCATCCCAAGGAACCAAAGTGATCCAAACCCAAGCCAAACGTGTCAAACCTAGTCTGAAAAAGCTAAGTCTGGTCCTCTGGACATGCAAAAAACAAAGCAAAAAAAAACCCTGTAGAAACGTTTCGTCTTTCGTCCGAAAGACTTCCTCAGTCTGAGCTGCTGTATTCAGCTCAGTCTTATACCATACCATACCATTTTATTTATAAAGCACTTTAAACAGGAACAAGTCCACACAAAGTGCTGATATAAATAGCACCCTCCCACAGTGGATCAACCAGTTGGCTGATGACAGCCTGAAACCAGCTGCTCACATGAGCAAGGAGGACCATCAGCCTGACGATGGATCGTTAACACCCTGATGGTTGTTTGCTATTCACAGAGGGCTGAGTGATACTAGCAATAACAGCATTGTAAGTGGGGGACAGTTGAACCCGGAGGCCTCCACCTCTGTTTAATGATGGACGGTTTCTTTTCACAAAGATGGCCTCCTTTACTCCTCTCTCAAACCATCGTTCCTCTCTATCAAGGATGTGAACATCTTCATCCCTGAAAGAGTGACCGCTGGCCTGGAGATGAGTGTAGACTGCAGAGTCCTGACCTGATGATGTTGATCTTCTGTGCTGGGCCATCCTTTTGGCCAGTGGCTGTTTAGTTTCCCCGATGTAAGACTGATCACAGCCCTCCTGACACTGAACAGCATACACAATATTACTCTGTTTGTGCCGGGGGACTGGATCTTTGGGATGAACCAGTCTTTGCCGTAATGTATTTTGGGGTTTAAAAGCCACTGGGTGGCTTGTATACCCCCCTCCCAGTGGCTTTTAAACCCCAAAATACATTACGGCAAAGACTGGTTCATCCCAAAGATCCAGTCCCCTGGCACAAACAGAGTAATATTGTGTATGCTGTTCAGTGTCAGGAGGGTGATCAGTCTTATATCGGGGAAACTAAACAGCCACTGGCCAAAAGGATGGTCCAGCACAGAAGATCAACATCATCAGGTCAGGACTCTGCGGTCTACACTCATCTCCAGGCCAGCGGTCACTCTTTCAGGGATGAAGATGTTCACATCCTTGATAGAGAGGAACGATGGTTTGAGAGAGGAGTAAAGGAGGCCATCTTTGTGAAAAGAAACCGTCCATCATTAAACAGAGGTGGAGGCCTCCGGGTTCAACTGTCCCCCACTTACAATGCTGTTATTGCTAGTATCACTCAGCCCTCTGTGAATAGCAAACAACCATCAGGGTGTTAACGATCCATCGTCAGGCTGATGGTCCTCCTTGCTCATGTGAGCAGCTGGTTTCAGGCTGTCATCAGCCAACTGGTTGATCCACTGTAAGAGGGTGCTATTTATAAGACTGAGCTGAATACAGCTTCTCAGACTGAGGAAGTCTTTCGGACGAAAGACGAAACGTTTCTACAGGTTTTTTTTTTTTTAATGTCCAGAGGACCAGACTTAGCTTTTTTAGATTTTTCTACCTGGATTATTGAGCATGCATCAGGGTGTCAAACCTAGGTTACCCCAACACACGCTGTTTCCCTTGTTCTTCGAGTACAAGTCTTAACCTCATGGACGCTGTTATTACATGAACATTAGACTTTTCTGTCAGTTAAAAAGGAGTCAAATATGTTGACAAATACCTTCTTTACTGAGCTCCACGATTGCCTACAAAGTTAAGAGGATGGAGGATTTTGCGAGAGAGGAGCGCCTCTGAAATGCAACCCAGGCTGCCTTGAGCACCTTCTTCTGGCTTTTCCCTTTTCAGGGGGTCATCACAGCGAGTCATCCTCATCCACCTCACTCTGTCCTCTGCATCCTCTGTCCTCACTCAAACTACCTTCATGTCCTCTCTAACTGCATCCATATATCTCCTCTTCTTCTCTTTGTGTGTGTGTGTGTGTGTGTGTGTGTGTGTGTGGGGGGGGTGTTAATAAAAAAAATAAAAAATAAATTTAAAGTCATGGTCAGTTTTGTCTGATGTTTGCATTACCGTAGTAGTTTTGAAGATACAAACCACTGTGTATTTACTAGACTGCTTTTGGTCCAGCTTGTGATTTGTACATCATGATGTTGGTACATAAATCTAAATTGAAGACTAATGTTGATGTAGAAAACTGGGTGATGTTAAAATGTAAAGATGTTAGAAGCCAACTATTTGTATTGCAGATTTAAAACAAATGTAGTTATATAAAGTGCTTCACATATTAAAAATAAAAAATAAATGGAGGGTTAGGGTAAAAAAAAAACAACTACCGGTAACCATTGGTGTTTTACATGGTCTACCTACATGCAAAACCTGTATTTTCAGGCAGAGTATATCATATTCCCAAATATGCATGAATTTGCATAAATGAAAAATCCTTAAATATCCGACTGACATCTGCAACGACGTGATACGCCAAAGATCTGCTGGAACTCTTGAGGGATCGCATATTTCCAGGTACTTCACAGATAAAAATCCGTAAATATACGACTGACATCTTCAACGTGATACGTCAAAGATCTGCTGGATCTCTGAGAAATTGCATACTTCACAGATAAAAATCCATAAATATCCGACTGACATCTTCATCGTGATACGTCAAAGATCTGCTGGATCTCTGAGAAATCGCATACTTCACAGATAAAAATCCATAAATATACGACTGACATCTTAAACGTGATACGTCAAAGATCTGCTGGATCTCTGAGAAATCGCATACTTCACAGATACTTCACAGATAAAAATCCATAAATATACGACTGACATCTTCAACGTGATACGTCAAAGATCTGCTGGATCTCTGAGAAATCGCATACTTCACAGATACTTCACAGATAAAAATCCATAAATATACGACTGACATCTTCAACGTGATACGTCAAAGATCTGCTGGATCTCTGAGAAATCGCATACTTCACAGATACTTCACAGATAAAAATCCATAAATATACGACTGACATCTTCAACGTGATACGTCAAAGATCTGCTGGATCTCTGAGAAATCGCATACTTCACAGATACTTCACAGATAAAAATCCATAAATATCCGACTGACATCTGTCACGTATACGTAAATATAAACAATCATACGTCATATATGCGGCAAGTATCCGAAGAGATGTAAGCAGTAATCCTGAGGGATAACAGAGCCACATATTTCCGGATCCGCAGCAGATGAAGTATCCGGATTTTGTGATTTTTTAAGGATCAATAAAGTTCGGATCTGTTCGCATCCGGGAATATCCGAAACTGGATTTTCCGAGGATGCGATACGGAAATTCCCGGAAATTGTCCGTATATGTGAAGGATGCGGAGATATACCACATCTGATACTCCCGTATATCTATGGTTTTTGTGCAGTGCTCGTTCACCGGGGTGAACCCCAACGTACAGGCACCAAGATGGGGGGCAACCAGTATGCCCACTCCTGCTCGGCGCCTCTCACCAGGGGCAACTCCAGAGTGGAAGAGTGTCCAACCCCTCTCAAGGAAACTGGTTCCAGAGCCAGAGCCATGCGTTGAGGTGAGTCCGACTATTTCTAGTCGGAACCTCTCAACCTCACACACTAGCTCAGGCTCCTTCCCCACCAGAGAGGTGACATTCCATGTCCCAATGGCCAGCTTCTGTAGCCGAGGATCAGACCGCCAGGGTCCCCGCCCTCGGCCGCCACCCATCTCACATTGCACCCGACCCCTTTGGCCCCTCCCACAGGTGGTGAGCCCATGGGAAGGGGGACCCACGTCTCCTCTTCGGGCTGTGCCCGGCCGGGCTCCATGGGTAAAAGCCCGGCCACCAGGCGCTCGCCAGCGTGCCCCACCTCCGGGCCTGGCTCCAGAGTGGGGCCCCGGTGACCCGCGTCCGGGCGAGGGAAAACTTAGTCCATTAATTGTACTCATCATAGGGGTTTTTTCATCATAGGTTAAACTGGTTATGTTAGACCTTAATGTTAAGTTTGAACTTTTAACAACGTAGGCCTTTTTATGGTTGCTTCAGTAATATTTATTGTAAAGTTACTTTAAAGTTTAAACTAAAATGTTTTTTTTAACATTGCACAATAATGTGTCTTGTTCAATATATTATGCATGTTTACATTTACACACTACGTATACGTTTACATGAATGTTTGTTGTGTGCACCTCATCTGTGGTTTTTCTTTAAAATAGGTCTCTTGTAAACGACTCCTTGTGACTCAATAAGACTAACCTGTATGAATAAAAGTTGAATGATTATTTACACACTGATAAAATTAATACCATTACAATATCCGTATTAACTCTGTGATGGGTTTGACACTTTACATTTCATTGTCTTCCCCTCGTATCTGTGCAAACAACTTTTTTATTTTATTTCACTTCTTGTCAGCACAATTTGCTCCTCTTTCTGTCCTGCCCTGCTTTGTTGTGTGCTGTCCTGTGACTCAACAGTGCAAAAAGCAGACACACACACGTTTGCACAAACACATATGCACATACACTCACACATGATGGCAGCAGTGACAGATGGCACTGCAGAAAGTTGAGAGTTGTGTGGGGGGTATTTTATGACTTTCAGTAAAAATATTGCAAACTGTTATGTTCGTAGGAAGGATAGCAACACTGACTAGTTACACAACACACATAAATGAATAAATGGAAAAGCTCATTCTGACAATGACGTGAGGAAGGAAGTATGAAAATCTAACACCAGAATCCCAACACAAGTTCACAATTGGGGTACTTTTAGGAAGGAAGAAAATGTTAATTAATCTTCTGCTTGCTCTGAAGTCGGGTCGTGGGGGCAGCAGCTTGAGACAGCAGGCCCAGACATCTCTTTCCACAGCCACCTCTTCCAGCTCTTCTGGGAAGATTCCAAAGCATCTTGGAACAGCTCAAGGCAGCCGCCTCAACAACTGAGTCTTGGAACATGGCTCACTCATACTCAATCCCCCCCCCCCGCCTCAGCTGGAATGCGTTAAAAGCTTTCCCGGAAGTGTGAGTTGAAGATAATTCTGATGGGTTTTTCTGCCAGATGTTCCCAGCAAACCTTCACTACACCTTTGGGTCTACCGGGTCTGTCTGGCATCTTCCCCCGCCATCTGACCTGACTCACTATCAGGTGGTGATCAGTTGACAGCTCAGCTCCTTTTTTCACCCGATTTGTCCAAAACAAATGGCACAAATCAGATGACATGACTAAGTCAATCATCCATTTATGACCTAATGTGTCCTGGTGCCAAGTGCACTTATGGACACCCTTATGTTCTAAAATGCTGGTGTTCGTGATGGACAAACTATGACTAACAAAAAGTCAGACAACAGAACGCTGCTCAGGTTCAGATCAGAAAGGCTGTTCCTCCCAATCACGCCACTGCAGGCCACATTGTTGTTACCCATGTGGACATTAAAGTCCCCCAGCAAATTCAGGAGTCCCCAGATGGAGTACCTTCGAGAACTCCCACTAAGGACTCCAAGAAGGCTAGTTACACTGAACTGCCATTTGGCATCTAGGTACAACAATCATCAGAGCCAGTCTCCACACCTGGAAGTGCAGAGAAGCTATGCTCTCATCTATCCAAAAAATGGTGGTCAT
>JBBPBX010113820.1:0-10412 GCA_038048925.1 Garcialebias charrua | reverse complement strand
GAACTTTATCAGAACAGAACTTTATCAGAACACAGAACTTTATCAGAACAGAACTTTATCAGAACAGAACTTTATCAGAACAGAACTTTATCAGAACAGAACTTTATCAGAACAGAACTTTATCAGAACAGAACTTTATCAGAACAGAACTTTATCAGAACAGAACTTTATCAGAACAGAACTTTATCAGAACAGAACTTTATCAGAACCAGAACTTTATCAGAACAGAACTTTATCAGAACAGAACTTTATCAGAACAGAACTTTATCAGAACAGAACTTTATCAGAACAGAACTTTATCAGAACAGAACTTTATCAGAACAGAACTTTATCAGAACAGAACTTTATCAGAACAGAACTTTATCAGAACAGAACTTTATCAGAACAGAACTTTATCAGAACAGAACTTTATCAGAACAGAACTTTATCAGAACAGAACTTTATCAGAACAGAACTTTATCAGAACCAGAACTTTATCAGAACAGAACTTTATCAGAACAGAACTTTATCAGAACAGAACTTTATCAGAACAGAACTTTATCAGAACAGAACTTTATCAGAACAGAACTTTATCAGAACAGAACTTTATCTGAACAGAACTTTATCAGAACAGAACTTTATCAGAACAGAACTTTATCAGAACAGAACTTTATCAGAACAGAACTTTATCAGAACAGAACTTTATCAGAACAGAACTTTATCAGAACAGAACTTTATCAGAACAGAACTTTATCAGAACAGAACTTTATCTGAACAGAACTTTAGAACAGAACTTTATCAGAACAGAACTTTATCAGAACAGAACTTTATCAGAACAGAACTTTATCAGAACAGAACTTTATCTGAACAGAACTTTATCAGAACAGAACTTTATCTGAACAGAACTTTATCAGAACAGAACTTTATCAGAACAGAACTTTATCAGAACAGAACTTTATCAGAACAGAACTTTATCAGAACAGAACTTTATCAGAACAGAACTTTATCTGAACAGAACTTTATCTGAACAGAACTTTATCAGAACAGAACTTTATCAGAACAGAACTTTATCAGAACAGAACTTTATCAGAACAGAACTTTATCAGAACAGAACTTTATCAGAACAGAACTTTATCAGAACAGAACTTTATCAGAACAGAACTTTATCAGAACAGAACTTTATCTGAACAGAACTTTATCAGAACAGAACTTTATCTGAACAGAACTTTATCAGAACAGAACTTTATCAGAACCAGAACTTTATCAGAACAGAACTTTATCAGAACAGAACTTTATCAGAACAGAACTTTATCAGAACAGAACTTTATCAGAACAGAACTTTATCAGAACAGAACTTTATCAGAACAGAACTTTATCAGAACAGAACTTTATCAGAACAGAACTTTATCAGAACCAGAACTTTATCAGAACAGAACTTTATCAGAACAGAACTTTATCTGAACAGAACTTTATCAGAACAGAACTTTATCAGAACAGAACTTTATCAGAACAGAACTTTATCAGAACAGAACTTTATCTGAACAGAACTTTATCAGAACAGAACTTTATCAGAACAGAACTTTATCAGAACAGAACTTTATCAGAACAGAACTTTATCAGAACAGAACTTTATCAGAACAGAACTTTATCAGAACAGAACTTTATCTGAACAGAACTTTATCAGAACAGAACTTTATCAGAACAGAACTTTATCAGAACAGAACTTTATCAGAACAGAACTTTATCAGAACAGAACTTTATCAGAACAGAACTTTATCTGAACAGAACTTTATCAGAACAGAACTTTATCAGAACAGAACTTTATCAGAACAGAACTTTATCTGAACAGAACTTTATCAGAACAGAACTTTATCAGAACAGAACTTTATCAGAACAGAACTTTATCTGAACAGAACTTTATCAGAACAGAACTTTATCAGAACAGAACTTTATCAGAACAGAACTTTATCAGAACAGAACTTTATCAGAACAGAACTTTATCAGAACAGAACTTTATCAGAACAGAACTTTATCTGAACAGAACTTTATCAGAACAGAACTTTATCAGAACAGAACTTTATCTGAACAGAACTTTATCAGAACAGAACTTTATCAGAACAGAACTTTATCAGAACAGAACTTTATCAGAACAGAACTTTATCTGAACAGAACTTTATCAGAACAGAACTTTATCAGAACAGAACTTTATCTGAACAGAACTTTATCAGAACAGAACTTTATCTGAACAGAACTTTATCAGAACAGAACTTTATCTGAACAGAACTTTATCAGAACAGAACTTTATCAGAACAGAACTTTATCAGAACAGAACTTTATCAGAACAGAACTTTATCTGAACAGAACTTTATCAGAACAGAACTTTATCAGAACAGAACTTTATCTGAACAGAACTTTATCAGAACAGAACTTTATCAGAACAGAACTTTATCTGAACAGAACTTTATCAGAACAGAACTTTATCAGAACAGAACTTTATCTGAACAGAACTTTATCAGAACAGAACTTTATCTGAACAGAACTTTATCAGAACAGAACTTTATCTGAACAGAACTTTATCTGAACAGAACTTTATCAGAACAGAACTTTATCAGAACAGAACTTTATCAGAACAGAACTTTATTGAACCAGAACTTTATCTGAACCAGAACTTTATCTGAACAGAACTTTATCTGAACAGAACTTTATCTGAACAGAACTTTATTTGAACCAGAACTTTATTTGAACCAGAACTTTATCTGAACAGAACTTTATTTGAACCAGAACTTTATCTGAACCAGAACTTTATCTGAACAGAACTTTATCTGAACAGAACTTTATCTGAACAGAACTTTATTTGAACCAGAACTTTATCTGAACCAGAACTTTATCTGAACCAGAACTTTATCTGAACCAGAACTTTATCTGAACAGAACTTTATCAGAACCAGAACTTTATCTGAACAGAACTTTATCAGAACCAGAACTTTATCTGAACAGAACTTTATCTGAACAGAACTTTATCTGAACAGAACTTTATCAGAACAGAACTTTATCAGAACAGAACTTTATCAGAACAGAACTTTATCAGAACCAGAACTTTATCAGAACAGAACTTTATCTGAACAGAACTTTATGAACCAGAACTTTATCAGAACAGAACTTTATCAGAACAGAACTTTATCAGAACAGAACTTTATCAGAACAGAACTTTATCAGAACAGAACTTTATCAGAACAGAACTTTATCAGAACAGAACTTTATCTGAACAGAACTTTATCTGAACAGAACTTTATCAGAACCAGAACTTTATCAGAACAGAACTTTATCAGAACAGAACTTTATCAGAACAGAACTTTATCAGAACAGAACTTTATCAGAACAGAACTTTATCTGAACAGAACTTTATCAGAACAGAACTTTATCAGAACAGAACTTTATCAGAACAGAACTTTATCAGAACAGAACTTTATCAGAAGAACAGAACTTTATCAGAACAGAACTTTATCAGAACCAGAACTTTATCAGAACAGAACTTTATCTGAACAGAACTTTATCAGAACAGAACTTTATCAGAACAGAACTTTATCAGAACAGAACTTTATCAGAACCAGAACTTTATCTGAACAGAACTTTATCAGAACAGAACTTTATCAGAACAGAACTTTATCAGAACAGAACTTTATCAGAACAGAACTTTATCAGAACAGAACTTTATCAGAACAGAACTTTATCAGAACAGAACTTTATCAGAACAGAACTTTATCAGAACAGAACTTTATCAGAACAGAACTTTATCTGAACAGAACTTTATCAGAACCAGAACTTTATCAGAACCAGAACTTTATCAGAACAGAACTTTATCAGAACAGAACTTTATCAGAACAGAACTTTATCAGAACAGAACTTTATCAGAACAGAACTTTATCTGAACAGAACTTTATCAGAACAGAACTTTATCAGAACAGAACTTTATCAGAACAGAACTTTATCAGAACAGAACTTTATCTGAACAGAACTTTATCAGAACAGAACTTTATCAGAACAGAACTTTATCAGAACAGAACTTTATCAGAACAGAACTTTATCAGAACAGAACTTTATCAGAACAGAACTTTATCAGAACAGAACTTTATCAGAACAGAACTTTATCAGAACAGAACTTTATCAGAACAGAACTTTATCAGAACAGAACTTTATCAGAACCAGAACTTTATCAGAACAGAACTTTATCAGAACAGAACTTTATCAGAACAGAACTTTATCAGAACAGAACTTTATCAGAACAGAACTTTATCAGAACAGAACTTTATCAGAACAGAACTTTATCAGAACAGAACTTTATCAGAACAGAACTTTATCAGAACAGAACTTTATCAGAACAGAACTTTATCAGAACAGAACTTTATCTGAACAGAACTTTATCAGAACCAGAACTTTATCAGAACAGAACTTTATCAGAACAGAACTTTATGAGAACAGAACTTTATCAGAACAGAACTTTATCAGAACAGAACTTTATCTGAACAGAACTTTATCAGAACAGAACTTTATCAGAACAGAACTTTATCAGAACAGAACTTTATCAGAACAGAACTTTATCTGAACAGAACTTTATCTGAACAGAACTTTATCAGAACAGAACTTTATCAGAACAGAACTTTATCAGAACAGAACTTTATCAGAACCAGAACTTTATCAGAACAGAACTTTATCAGAACAGAACTTTATCTGAACAGAACTTTATCAGAACAGAACTTTATCAGAACAGAACTTTATCAGAACAGAACTTTATCAGAACAGAACTTTATCAGAACAGAACTTTATCTGAACAGAACTTTATCAGAACAGAACTTTATCAGAACAGAACTTTATCAGAACAGAACTTTATCAGAACAGAACTTTATCAGAACAGAACTTTATCAGAACAGAACTTTATCAGAACAGAACTTTATCAGAACAGAACTTTATGAACAGAACTTTTGAACAGAACTTTATCAGAACCAGAACTTTATCAGAACAGAACTTTATCAGAACAGAACTTTATCAGAACAGAACTTTATCTGAACAGAACTTTATCAGAACAGAACTTTATCAGAACAGAACTTTATCAGAACAGAACTTTATCAGAACAGAACTTTATCAGAACAGAACTTTATCAGAACAGAACTTTATCAGAACAGAACTTTATCTGAACAGAACTTTATCAGAACCAGAACTTTATCAGAACAGAACTTTATCAGAACAGAACTTTATCAGAACAGAACTTTATCAGAACAGAACTTTATCAGAACAGAACTTTATCAGAACAGAACTTTATCAGAACAGAACTTTATCAGAACCAGAACTTTATCAGAACAGAACTTTATCAGAACAGAACTTTATCAGAACAGAACTTTATCTGAACAGAACTTTATCAGAACAGAACTTTATCAGAACAGAACTTTATCAGAACAGAACTTTATCAGAACAGAACTTTATCAGAACAGAACTTTATCTGAACAGAACTTTATCAGAACAGAACTTTATCAGAACAGAACTTTATCAGAACAGAACTTTATCAGAACAGAACTTTATCAGAACAGAACTTTATCAGAACAGAACTTTATCAGAACAGAACTTTATCTGAACAGAACTTTATCAGAACAGAACTTTATCAGAACAGAACTTTATCTGAACAGAACTTTATCAGAACCAGAACTTTATCAGAACAGAACTTTATCTGAACAGAACTTTATCAGAACAGAACTTTATCAGAACCAGAACTTTATCAGAACAGAACTTTATCAGAACAGAACTTTATCAGAACAGAACTTTATCAGAACAGAACTTTATCAGAACAGAACTTTATCAGAACAGAACTTTATCAGAACAGAACTTTATCTGAACAGAACTTTATCTGAACAGAACTTTATCTGAACAGAACTTTATCAGAACAGAACTTTATCTGAACAGAACTTTATCAGAACAGAACTTTATCAGAACAGAACTTTATCAGAACAGAACTTTATCAGAACAGAACTTTATCAGAACAGAACTTTATCAGAACAGAACTTTATCAGAACAGAACTTTATCAGAACTTTTGAACAGAACTTTATCAGAACAGAACTTTATCAGAACAGAACTTTATCAGAACAGAACTTTATCTGAACAGAACTTTATCAGAACAGAACTTTATCAGAACAGAACTTTATCAGAACAGAACTTTATCAGAACAGAACTTTATCAGAACAGAACTTTATCAGAACAGAACTTTATCAGAACAGAACTTTATCTGAACAGAACTTTATCAGAACAGAACTTTATCAGAACAGAACTTTATCTGAACAGAACTTTATCAGAACCAGAACTTTATCAGAACAGAACTTTATCAGAACAGAACTTTATCAGAACAGAACTTTATCAGAACCAGAACTTTATCAGAACAGAACTTTATCAGAACAGAACTTTATCAGAACAGAACTTTATCAGAACAGAACTTTATCAGAACAGAACTTTATCAGAACAGAACTTTATCAGAACAGAACTTTATCAGAACAGAACTTTATCAGAACAGAACTTTATCAGAACAGAACTTTATCAGAACAGAACTTTATCAGAACAGAACTTTATCAGAACAGAACTTTATCAGAACCAGAACTTTATCAGAACAGAACTTTATCAGAACAGAACTTTATCAGAACAGAACTTTATCAGAACAGAACTTTATCAGAACAGAACTTTATCAGAACAGAACTTTATCTGAACAGAACTTTATCAGAACAGAACTTTATCAGAACAGAACTTTATCAGAACAGAACTTTATCAGAACAGAACTTTATCAGAACAGAACTTTATCTGAACAGAACTTTATCAGAACAGAACTTTATCTGAACAGAACTTTATCAGAACAGAACTTTATCAGAACAGAACTTTATCAGAACAGAACTTTATCAGAACAGAACTTTATCAGAACAGAACTTTATCAGAACAGAACTTTATCAGAACAGAACTTTATCAGAACAGAACTTTATCAGAACAGAACTTTATCAGAACAGAACTTTATCTGAACAGAACTTTATCAGAACAGAACTTTATCTGAACAGAACTTTATCAGAACAGAACTTTATCTGAACAGAACTTTATCTGAACAGAACTTTATCTGAACAGAACTTTATCAGAACAGAACTTTATCAGAACAGAACTTTATCAGAACAGAACTTTATCAGAACAGAACTTTATCTGAACAGAACTTTATCAGAACAGAACTTTATCAGAACAGAACTTTATCAGAACAGAACTTTATCAGAACAGAACTTTATCAGAACAGAACTTTATCTGAACAGAACTTTATCAGAACAGAACTTTATCAGAACAGAACTTTATCAGAACAGAACTTTATCAGAACAGAACTTTATCTGAACAGAACTTTATCAGAACAGAACTTTATCAGAACAGAACTTTATCAGAACAGAACTTTATCAGAACAGAACTTTATCAGAACAGAACTTTATCAGAACAGAACTTTATCTGAACAGAACTTTATCAGAACAGAACTTTATCAGAACAGAACTTTATCTGAACAGAACTTTATCAGAACAGAACTTTATCAGAACAGAACTTTATCAGAACAGAACTTTATCAGAACAGAACTTTATCAGAACAGAACTTTATCAGAACAGAACTTTATCAGAACAGAACTTTATCAGAACAGAACTTTATCAGAACAGAACTTTATCTGAACAGAACTTTATCAGAACGAACTTTATCAGAACAGAACTTTATCTGAACAGAACTTTATCAGAACAGAACTTTATCAGAACAGAACTTTATCTGAACAGAACTTTATCAGAACAGAACTTTATCAGAACAGAACTTTATCTGAACAGAACTTTATCAGAACAGAACTTTATCTGAACAGAACTTTATCAGAACAGAACTTTATCAGAACAGAACTTTATCAGAACAGAACTTTATCGAACAGAACTTTATCAGAACAGAACTTTATCTGAACAGAACTTTATCAGAACAGAACTTTATCAGAACAGAACTTTATCAGAACCAGAACTTTATCAGAACCAGAACTTTATCAGAACAGAACTTTATCAGAACAGAACTTTATCAGAACAGAACTTTATCAGAACAGAACTTTATCAGAACAGAACTTTATCTGAACAGAACTTTATCAGAACAGAACTTTATCAGAACAGAACTTTATCAGAACAGAACTTTATCAGAACCAGAACTTTATCTGAACAGAACTTTATCAGAACAGAACTTTATCAGAACAGAACTTTATCAGAACAGAACTTTATCAGAACAGAACTTTATCAGAACAGAACTTTATCAGAACAGAACTTTATCAGAACAGAACTTTATCAGAACAGAACTTTATCAGAACAGAACTTTATCAGAACAGAACTTTATCAGAACAGAACTTTATCAGAACAGAACTTTATCAGAACAGAACTTTATCAGAACAGAACTTTATCTGAACAGAACTTTATCAGAACCAGAACTTTATCAGAACAGAACTTTATCAGAACAGAACTTTATCAGAACAGAACTTTATCAGAACAGAACTTTATCAGAACAGAACTTTATCAGAACAGAACTTTATCAGAACAGAACTTTATCAGAACAGAACTTTATCAGAACAGAACTTTATCAGAACCAGAACTTTATCTGAACAGAACTTTATCAGAACAGAACTTTATCAGAACAGAACTTTATCAGAACAGAACTTTATCTGAACAGAACTTTATCAGAACAGAACTTTATCAGAACAGAACTTTATCAGAACAGAACTTTATCAGAACAGAACTTTATCTGAACAGAACTTTATCAGAACAGAACTTTATCAGAACAGAACTTTATCAGAACAGAACTTTATCAGAACAGAACTTTATCAGAACAGAACTTTATCAGAACAGAACTTTATCAGAACAGAACTTTATCAGAACAGAACTTTATCAGAACAGAACTTTATCAGAACAGAACTTTATCAGAACAGAACTTTATCAGAACAGAACTTTATCAGAACAGAACTTTATCAGAACAGAACTTTATCAGAACAGAACTTTATCAGAACAGAACTTTATCAGAACAGAACTTTATCAGAACAGAACTTTATCAGAACAGAACTTTATCAGAACAGAACTTTATCAGAACCAGAACTTTATCAGAACAGAACTTTATCAGAACAGAACTTTATCAGAACAGAACTTTATCAGAACAGAACTTTATCAGAACAGAACTTTATCAGAACAGAACTTTATCAGAACAGAACTTTATCAGAACAGAACTTTATCAGAACAGAACTTTATCAGAACAGAACTTTATCAGAACAGAACTTTATCAGAACAGAACTTTATCAGAACAGAACTTTATCAGAACAGAACTTTATCAGAACAGAACTTTATCAGAACAGAACTTTATCAGAACAGAACTTTATCAGAACAGAACTTTATCAGAACAGAACTTTATCAGAACAGAACTTTATCTGAACAGAACTTTATCAGAACAGAACTTTATCAGAACAGAACTTTATCTGAACAGAACTTTATCAGAACAGAACTTTATCAGAACAGAACTTTATCAGAACTTTATCAGAACAGAACTTTATCTGAACAGAACTTTATCAGAACAGAACTTTATCTGAACAGAACTTTATCAGAACAGAACTTTATCTGAACAGAACTTTATCAGAACAGAACTTTATCAGAACAGAACTTTATCAGAACAGAACTTTATCAGAACAGAACTTTATCAGAACAGAACTTTATCTGAACAGAACTTTATCAGAACAGAACTTTATCAGAACAGAACTTTATCTGAACAGAACTTTATCAGAACAGAACTTTATCAGAACAGAACTTTATCAGAACAGAACTTTATCAGAACAGAACTTTATCTGAACAGAACTTTATCAGAACAGAACTTTATCTGAACAGAACTTTATCAGAACAGAACTTTATCAGAACAGAACTTTATCAGAACAGAACTTTATCAGAACAGAACTTTATCTGAACAGAACTTTATCAGAACAGAACTTTATCAGAACAGAACTTTATCAGAACAGAACTTTATCTGAACAGAACTTTATCAGAACAGAACTTTATCAGAACAGAACTTTATCTGAACAGAACTTTATCAGAACAGAACTTTATCAGAACAGAACTTTATCAGAACAGAACTTTATCAGAACCAGAACTTTATCAGAACAGAACTTTATCAGAACAGAACTTTATCAGAACAGAACTTTATCAGAACAGAACTTTATCAGAACAGAACTTTATCAGAACAGAACTTTATCAGAACAGAACTTTATCAGAACAGAACTTTATCAGAACAGAACTTTATCAGAACAGAACTTTATCAGAACCAGAACTTTATCAGAACAGAACTTTATCAGAACAGAACTTTATCAGAACAGAACTTTATCAGAACAGAACTTT
>JBBPBX010113819.1:0-10412 GCA_038048925.1 Garcialebias charrua | reverse complement strand
TGATGAAGCTCAACTGACTCTGCTCCAAGCAGCCACTCAGCTGACCCTGAACCAGGCTCAAGCTGCAAATCACCCTCCAGCCTTTCAAAAACCTGATGTTGCTCCACCTAGACCACAGCCATGCTACAACTGTGGGAGCCTGGAACACTGGGTCCGCAGCTGTCCACATCGACAAGGACCAAGAGGCCGAAACCAAGGTCGCAACAGGTACAGCAACCGGGGCAGAGGGCAGTTCAGGCCCTATCCAAACCAAGGGCCCAACGGCAACCAAAACTTCAACTCCAGACAAAACCAACATCAAGGCCCGCCCCAAGGCAGAAACGAAGCTGGACTCAGGGGTGAACAAAGCCAGAGGGGTTACTCAACCTGACTAGCCAAAGATGGTGGGAGCCAGGGATTTCAGACCGCAAGTGCCAGCACACACACACCTGTTTCTGAAACAAATGACACACACACACATACATACACAGGAGAAGTTATTCCTACTTACTTCAAATACACTCAAGCTGCTTATCTGAAACTACCAATGATAACTGCAGTGGTTGAAAACATTTCATTAGAATTTCTTGTAGATTCAGGAGCAACACAGTCATTGATCATGCGTAAATGTCTTCCTAATGCTCCACTTTCTAACAAAATTGTCCATTCCATAGGTGCATCTGGCGAGACAGTTCCTGAAGCGGTCACAGTTCCACTCAAGATCATTGATCCTTTTGATCATGAAACACATGAACATCAGTTTTTGCTTTCTGACTCTTGCCCAATAAATTTATTAGCAAGAGATTTGATTCTGAAATTTAGACTGGCAATAAACTGTGCACCTGATGGTTTAACTGTGTCTAAACAATTAGAGTCTGATACTCTGGTCTCTCTCACACCTGAATTATTGTTCATTTTTCAGTGGTTGTTAATTGATCCACATCAGAGAGACACTCTGCTTTCAATGGCCAGAGAAAGGCTGCCACCTAGTGTCTGTTTTATGACTGAACCACATCTACACTGCACTGCTCATGTCGTTTCAGATCCAGCTGACCCATTAGGGGACTCATTTCTGCAAACACAGACAACACAACTTGTCACCACATCCATCTGTTGGACACAAGACTCATGTTTTGTGCTGATAGATTTGAACAACAAAACAACACCTCAGACAAGTACTTCACAGTACCTGACTCATTTCCTCACATCTCACTAGCAAAGCCACCTGACTCCCAATGGCGTTCCCTAGGTCCTCTAGCACTTAGAGCACACACCACACATGACTGGGAACCACGTGATGATTGTTCCTTCTCACCGTCTCTCAACATGTTTAGGCAAGATTTTTGCCTCATGCTGACAGCACGGCCAACAAAGGAAGTGATTGATAACAATGCATGACTAGTTACGTCCATGATGTCTCTGGACGACCCTGAATTGGCAGACGTCCCCGCCCATCTGTGGGCCACAACTAAATTTGATGTCGGGTTAATTAAGGGCCAAAAACCAATTGAAATAACACCAAAGTCTTCTTATAGACCTAAAATAGCCCAATACCCACTGAAGCCTGAAGCAGAAAAAGGTATCACTCCAGTTTTCCGCTCTTTGCTGGAAGCAGGCGTGATAGTACCCTGCCCTGAGTCACCAGTGAGAACCCCGATTTTTCCAGTTAAAAAGATCAGACCTACTCCTCCAGATGAATGGAGGTTTGTTCAAGACTTAAGAGCAGTTAATGCCTCTGTCCAAGCAAGAGCACCTATTGTACCTAACCCTTATGTCATCCTTTCCCAGATCCCTGCAGGCTCCACATATTTCAGTGTGATAGACTTAGCAAATGCGTTTTTTAGCGTTCCAGTTCATCCCAACAGCCAGTTCTGGTTTGCTTTCCAATTCCTGGGAAAGGCTTTCACTTTTACGAGGCTCCCGCAAGGGTACTGTGAATCTCCCACTATTTTTCATCAAGCACTGAATGATAGTTTGATGAGTTTCTCTCTGCCTCATGATTGTGCTTTATTACAGTACGTGGATGATTTGCTGCTGGCTGCACCATCTGAACAGTCTTGTAAAGAGAACACGATCAGACTGCTGACATTTCTGGCAGAACAAGGTCACAAAGTATCATTGTCAAAATTGCAGTTTGTGCAAACTACTGTCACTTTTCTTGGACACAGGATCTCCAGAGAAGGAAGAAAAATTGCTGACTCGCGTGTTGAGGCGATCGTGAAACTGCCATTACCGGTAACAAAAAAACAACTCATGTCTTTTCTAGGTCTTTGCGGTTATTGTAGGCATTTCATCCCAAACTACGCTGAGGTTGAGGCTCCTTTAAGAAAGGTATGTCATGACAAACATTTACAAATGAGCTCACATGTCACGTGGACAACTGAGGCACTGCAGGCCTTTGAAACACTCAAGCAACAGTTGCAAAAGGCTCCCACTCTTGGTATTCCAGATCCAGAACGCCCGTTTACACAGGCTGTGGATGAGAGGAAGGGCCACATGACGTCAGTGTTGTTGCAAAAGCATGGGGACAGATTGAAACCAGTCGCCTACTTTTCAGCTAAATTGGATCCAGTAGCTGCTGGTTTACCTCTCTGCTTGCGAGCTGTAGCAGCAGCAGAAAAAGCTGCACTGGCGAGCAGAGACATTGTGGGGTATTCTGATCTGACTCTTCTTGTCCCCCACGCAGTTACTCAAATTCTAAATGAGCAAAAAACTGCTCATCTTTCAACCGCACGTTGGTTACGTTATCACACCACACTGTTGGACATGCCAAACATCACCATCCAACGATGTAATGTCTTGAATCCTGCGACTCTTTTGCCTAACGAGGATGACGGTGAACCACATGACTGTATGGCGGAACTTGAAGTCATATGCACACCACGACCTGACTTAGAACAGAATCCTTTGACTGACCCTGATTGGGAACTTTTTGTTGATGGATCTTCTTCCCGTGACCCTGACACTGGTCAGATTCGCAGTGGATATGCTGTTGTCACCCTCACACACACAGTTGAATCATCTTCTTTACCATCATGCTCAGCACAAGCCTGCGAGCTGGTGGCTCTCACTCGTGCATGTACACTTTCTGAAGGCAAAACTGTTAACATTTACACAGACAGCAGGTATGCTTTTGGAGTTGTTCATGACTTTGGAGCTTTGTGGAAACACAGAAACTTCCTCAAGTCTGATGGCCAACCAATCCTTCATCACAAACTTGTGGACGAACTTCTTACTGCAATCACTCTCCCTCTCAAAATTGCAGTCATCAAATGTGCAGCACACACATCAAACACTGATCCTGTCTCCATAGGCAACTCACTTGCTGACGCAGCAGCCAAACAAGCCTCTATGTTGCCTAACCCAACTAACATGCTTTTGTCTTTGCCTTTAAACAAAGCTGATGATGTTTCATTCTCTGTTTCAGATATGCAAAAGTTTGCACCAGCCAGTGAGAAGGCAAACTGGAAGAAACACGGATGCATTTTTCAAAATGATGTGTGGGTAGGTCCAAATGGTAATCCATGCCTTCCACGACATTTTTTCCCTTCCTTTGCAGCATTGACACATGGTTTGGACCACGTGTCAAAAGGAGGGATGTTGAGACAAATCAATGAAAATTGGTTTACGATCAACTTTCATCAAACAGCCGCACAACACTGTGAAGCATGTTTAATCTGTGCCACACATAATGTTGCTAAAGCCATTAAACCCACAGGTTCTGGAGCCCACAAAACAATCACAGCACCATTCCAACACATCATGATTGATTTCATTGAACTAACACCAGCTCAAAACAAAAAATACTGTCTAGTCATCGTAGACATGTATTCCAAATGGGTAGAAGCCTTCCCAACAAAGCATGCCACAGCTAAAACAGTAGCTAAACTTCTGTTACAAGAAGTCATTCCCAGGTGGGGAATCCCACAAAAAATCTCAAGTGATAATGGCCCCCATTTCGCAAATCAAATCCTTGACGACATATCACGAACACTGAACTTTGATCTGACCAAACACTGCGCCTATCATCCACAAAGTGGAGGGGCGGTCGAAAGAGAGAATGGAACATTAAAAAACAAACTGTCTAAGATCTGTGAAGAAACAAAACTTAACTGGGTGTCTTGTCTGCCGATTGCACTAACATATTTGCGCATGCGGAGACGAGCTAAGCATAACCTCAGCCCATTTGAAATCCTTTTTGCGGCTCCACCCAACATGGGCGTGGGACCAATCTCAACTAGTGATCTAAAACATTGTGATCACGACATGCTGACGTATTGCATTAATCTGACTAACCATCTTAAATCCATCAGAGAGCAAGTCCAGGGAGGGCTACCCAGCCCAACTCAGGTAAAACTACACAACATAACTCCTGGAGACTTTGTTATGGTTAAATCTTTCAGGAGGAAACACTGGAACTCGCCCAGGTGGACGGGACCCTACCAGGTGTTGCTCGTGACCCACACGGCCGTGAAAGTCGCTGAGAGAGCCACCTGGATCCACGCCGCCCACTGCAAGCTGTTCCGAGGTACCAGGTCACCAACAGAGGACCCACTGGCAGGAGAACGAGTTTGGTAGGATTCCCTCCTTCCAAGAGGAGCAACGCGCCAGAGCTTTAGAGGCTGGGTGCCAACGAGGGATCTACGCGCTCAGGAGACAACTGCTTTAGAAGAACTCCTGACAACGACAGAAAAGATAAGACAATGCTCGATACACGCATCCCACGCACAACTTTAAAACAAACTGTTTCACCTAAAACATTCACTGGGATGAAAGAGCTGCTTTGCTATACTCTAGTCATTGTGGGACTGTCACTGATAGGTCTCATGACATGGTACCTGCATCCTGAAAATGTGAACCAACTCAATCCAGCTAAGAGAGAGCTTAAACAGAGTCCTGGTCGAAGGGACTACAACGGTAACCCCGTCTTCATGGTTCCATATGTCAACGGCACAACTTCAACAATAACTTTACCTGTTTGCAGATTGTTTGACTGCTCAGATGAAAGAATCAGAAAAGCCAAGTATTACATGTGTCTCTGTGGTACTTATGATCCTACCATTTGTAGGTCCTGCTCAACATGGGAAAATGTTTTTTTGTACACAGGTACTTGGGGTAGTCCACAAACAAAGAAAGGCCAACCACTTTATTGGTGGGCTGAAAGGTTTAAACTAGTAAAAGGCGGAAATGGCGGCTCAGCTAATCTCCTATTATCCATACAATCCATTACGAGATGGCAGGAGTATCCCCCACCTAGCTACAGATACCAAAAAGATGCAACTCGGAAACTACTTAGATACACGACAAACCCTAAACTGCATGTTATTCTCCAAGCAGAAGTATCAGGTACAGACCCCTTCAGGGAACTTATAATTCAAATAACAGATTCTCCACCGACACCCACACAATATGAAGTATCTTCCAGTCTCGAGACTAACGAAACACTTCTTAGCATTGACAGCGTAGATTATTCCAAATTGTCCCCAAATGATGTAATTGCTATGACCACAGGGTACTCCGATCTTAATGTATGGTTAACATGGTTAATTGAATCAGCTAAGGAAGCGTCACTCTCTGAATGTGTAGCCTGTGCATCTGCACGACCCACTCCCTTAACAGAACCAGCACCGTTGTTTTTAGAAGACGAATGGGGTTTCGATTGCATGTTACTTATCACCAGAAAGATTAAAACTAGGAATTGCACAACCTTAGAAGAAATTTTTCCCCTTGGTCCTAATGGCACACAGGTTGGTGCATTTCATGCTGATAAAAGACACGATTATGTTTGCTTCAATTTCGCAACTAACGTTCCCGACATCAACCTAGGCAGCATAGATGCTGATTGGTGTAATATAACATTCACAGCCGTGACCACGAAAGGTATGCGACAGGAGGTGGGGCGACTGACGCGTTCAGGCTTGTATTACTATTGTGGTGGAAAAAGGTTGTATACTCACGTCCCTCAAAACTCAATAGGACGGTGTGCTATGGTTAGACTTAAGGCTCCACTTACTCTCATAGGACACAGAATTGCACAAGTTTTTCCTTATCCAGGTAACAGACGGCGTAGAGGTTTGACCTTTGATCCAACAGTGAACTCTCCAACTTACATCGATGCGATTGGAGTCCCTAGAGGCGTTCCAGACGAACATAAATTGGCTGATCCCATTGCTTCAGGGTTTGAAAATCTTCCCGTGATCTCAGCATATTTTCCTGTCACACCTAATAAAAATGTTGACCGCATTAATTACGTTCATTATAATGTCATGCGTCTTAGCAATCTGACCAGAGATGCTGTTGAAGGACTAGCTGAGCAGTTAGCTCCCACTTCCCTGATGGCTGTACAGAACAGAATGGCGCTTGATTTTTTGCTTGCGGAGAAAGGCGGAGTGTGTAGCATGTTTGGCGACTTGTGTTGTAGTTTTATCCCCAACAATACTGCCCCTGATGGAAAGGTGTCTAGAGCATTAGAAGGACTTAGAACTTTGTCTAATGAGATGCAGAGTCACTCAGGTATTCATAATCCCATTGACGACTGGTTTAATAGCACGTTTGGTAGATGGAAAGCAATAGTTATATCTTTGCTTATGTCTTTTGCCGTTTTTGCTGCTATCTTGATTACTTGTGGCTGTTGTCTCATTCCATGTGTGCGGTCATTAGTCACCCGCCTAATCACAAAATCTTTGACCCCAGAACGCTTGTCAGAAACCTATGCGTTGTTAGCAAATTCTCCAGACACATACATGCAAATGTTTCCCGTTTCAGAACATGCAAGCATTTCCCCTCTTCCCGATTCTGATCTGACTACTTATGTCGACGCCTGCACCCTGGAAGACTGTATCACCGAGTTTGAAATATATCCATTAGAGTAAACCATGAAAATCACACTTATTGCTCGAGCGGACCGAACTACCTTAACTATAGACATGGACCACTTAGACGACGTTTTCACTATTGATTATGATGTACAATCACGGGTAATAAACTTTACAACCGAGCCGAACCGGTCTCGTTTAGAGTTTTTAGATTTCGTAGTAAGCATAGTACAAATTTGTGCTTTCAGACAGCGCCCAGAGGCTCATGTATATCACGGCTACCACTTTTTGAATTAAAAGAGACGTGTCTCTTTAATGTTTGTTTTCTTTTTGTTTTATTGATGTTGATTTGACTTTTATTTGCTGACTTTTACTTAATTATGTTTTATCCTGATTAAATTACATATCATTTGTTCATTTATTCTCTTTTGTACTTTAATCCTAAAAGATTTCTGTATTCAATTGTTTTTGAATATGACTGTTGCTTGCCACATTACTTGCAGGTCTTTACCCTGCACAAAAACAGCTACTTGCTAATTCTATCTCTAGTTAATGATGGTTGCATGGAAAGTCTATTAGACACATGTAATTTGATGTTTTATTTTGAGAGTCTCATACTTTTTTCTTCTTTTATAGATCAACTGAATGTAAGGATGATATGGACACCAGATTTGGTCGCCGCTGTGGGGCCAGGGTGTTGTGCAGCTTTTTCCCTCAAGCACCTCTACATCGTTGCCACCGGGGTTTTCCTGCACAAGTTCACATCATCCAGTTAGGCCTGGGGAGGCATAACATGTGATTTAATAACACTGTGATTTTCTTGAAATTGATTATTACTTTTGATTTTGGTTTTGTTTGCATTAAAAATGTTGATTTTGTTGTTGTTGTTGTGAATTGTATTATCTTAGTTGTTCCTGACGGAACAAAAGGAGGGAATTGTTAAGTGAATCATACATTCTCAGGTATTAAACACGATTAAACTCATGCATTAAACTTTTTACCTCATATTCAGTGTTCATGCACTCCAAATGACTCTGTGCATCTTGTGACCACCTAGTTCTGCTGACTCTGTTTATCTTGTGACCATCTGTGTGAAACCAACCATTGTTCCTCATATAATGTCCTGTTCTTCATTTTGTCTGCTGACCAAACTTGTGATCTCCTCGTGTTAGTCTAAAAACACTGTTGCATTGTAAGAAAATGCTGTGAGCCATTTTCCATTTGCTGAAATGTTCATTTTCTACTTGTTATCAGGAGTTTCCACTTTGTGATAAGAAAGAACTTCCTTGTTCCACCTATGGTTCCATCCTGTTCCTCCTTCAACCCCCCCAAACTAGCCCCTCCTTTACGAAGGTTTTTAACCCTGCTGTGTTACCCTCTGAATTCAGAGCAGAGCCAGACAGCTTCGTGCCTGTATCATTCTGTTCTCAAATCTTGCAAGATTTATTAAATCTTATAAACTTGAAACTTCGTTTGAACAGCCTTGCCTCTTCATTCAAAAGTTTATTCAACACTGACATACAACGAAATGTTGGTACCAGCTGGAACAGTGACTCAAAATGGTTTAAAGGGAGCCCCGCCCCTAAAGCACCTCAGATTGAAAAATCTGAGACAAGCAACGAACCACAAAAGGTAGGTGTTCACTCTCTAAGAGACCCACAACGGTTCAGATCGAACCAGGTGGGTGAAAACCAAGGTCCATCGGTGGGTGGACTTCAAAAGAAATTGAAGTATGAGGACCTATACTCATGTAACTATGCGTGGTCCCAACAGAAACTCCCGAGCCTTGGAACTGCACCTCCCGCGCCTCGAACAGAACAGTTCGAGACAGGCAAAGAGTCACGAATGTCCCGGAATAATGGCCCAACACCTCTATGCTCGGAAGAGACAGAGGAAGTAAGTAGTTTGTCAGTAGATTTGAATGTTACTGTGCTTGACCAACCTGATACAATGAGTGGCGTTATCATTGATAATGACACTATCAACATTGACCAACCTGGAGCGATGTGTAGCACTGTCTTTCACAAAGACTCAGAGCACACAAATAACTCAGCGCACACTACTACCAACATTGCCATGGATGTTGACAGCAAACCAATTGCTGACACACAACAACATCCTGAAGGTCATGATGCTGACAGCCAACAAGATGCTGACAGTGAACATGAGTACACAGCCAGAGTCACACGTGAACAGAAACGTGGGCCAAGACCTGTGAGGTTTCTGTGTAACTTTATACAAAGGGGGGTGGCTAAGAAAGCTTACCTGCCTATCACACTGGAAGGTGTCCTTGAGCGTGAAGCCCTCCTGGACGGTAGTGCTGATATAACCATTATGTCGGCCAAGCTGTTCAAGGAGCTGAGGACCGCCGCTAACGGTGTTGACAGGCAAATACCCTTTGAGAAATGTGCTATTGAGCTACAGGGTCTCGCAGAGACGAGAACAACCCTAACAGCTATGGCTATGGTTCACATGCAGATTGGCGAAATGACAATACACCACCCGGTGTACGTGTCTAAACTTGACTCATTCCCATTTTTGGTTGGCCAAGATTTTATAAACCGCTTCGGCGCGATTGTAGATTATGGTCAACAGAAAATGTGGAGCACAGTGAGAAAACCCCTGCCAATAAAAGTGCCTCCTAGTTGTGATACAGACTGCCTAACCGCAGGTACCGCAGAGGACACACGGGACACCTCATCCGGGGACGAAAGCCCGGTAAGTGAACCTTCAACTACAGGTGAGACAGAAGACACCAAAAAGTTGGACAAAACTCTGGCCCAACAAGAGAACCTCCTCTGTGAGCTGACACATTCAGCACTCCCTGACCACTACCTACCACAGGTAGTGAAAGGTGTTGAGATCCAAGGATCCCACACCGAAGACGCTGTACTGTCCTCTGGGACAGGTAATTCGGCAATTAGCCAAGCTTTCAATGAAACCTTGGTTCAAGGGCATCTGAGTCCAGAAAATGACAGTCAACCAAACGCTGACAGTCACTTGGACATCATTGTTGCAGATTACGAGGACCCCTCATCAGACAAGAAGGGGGCAAACTCACATTACCTACCACAGGTAGAGAAAGGTGTGGAGATCCAAGGACCCCACACCGAGGTTGCTGTACTGTCCCCTGGGACAGGTAAATCGGCTATCAGCCAAGCTTTCGATGAAACCTTGGTTCAGGAACATTTGAGCCTAGAACTAGTCAGAAATGACATAGTTTTTACAGACTCAAAGAGCCCCTCTTCAGTCAAGAAGTGGGAAGACACACACAACGACAGTGACCCGTCGCAGTCTGTACAATCAGACACACCTGCGACTGCGCCGACGGTTGTGACACACCTGAATTACACGGAAAGAGGTAAACGTAAGAAGATACGTTGGCCAAAACCTAAACGATTCCTGTGTACCGTCTTCTCTCAGCTGCGCGAACAGCTTAAACTAAACGGTGGCATCCTAACTTGTGCCCATGGACGGACGTCCTCACCTGTGCTCGTGGTCCCCCATGACCAAAGGGGGGTGATGTTAGGCCATGCCAAAGACAAAGATTTGAATGTACACCTCAGAAACACTTTTGCTTTCGCCCAGAAAAACCTGGAAAAATCCGCTGAAGGACGT
>JBBPBX010113818.1:0-10412 GCA_038048925.1 Garcialebias charrua | reverse complement strand
GTGGTGACGGTCTGGTCCATGGGGGTGACGGTCTGGTCGATAGGGGTGAAGGTCTGGTCGAATGGGGTGACAGTCTGGTCGATGGGGATGAAGGTCTGGTCGAGGCACCATGTATCGTCCTGTGCTTGGCTCTGTGGTGTTTCTTCAGGCTAAAAAACAGACATTGACATCCATCAGTACAAAATGAAACGGTAACGGATACAATGCACATACAGTATGTGTTAAATAAAAACAAATGTTTGTGTAATTGTTAGCTTAATAAACAGAAGGTGAAGCATCAACAGACATATAGGCTAAATTTGTTTACAGTTGAGGTGTGCAGATCTAAAATGGTTATTTCCACTATTTCACATTTACTGGTCAGCAGCTTGATTTATATTTTCATTAAGCCATGTTTTGGTCATTCATTCTCACAGTTTATTGTTTATATCTATGACTACAAAGGGGAAACAACACGGCAGGCTGCACAGCATGGCCTGCTGTATTCCATGCTAAGCTAGCTGTAATAAAAGCAGTACTAACTTTTTTTTTCTTTCATTTTTACCTCTTTTTCCATATTTGTGTCCTTTTCTCGGTGTTTTATAAAACTCGACAGCCAACTCAGCTCCACAACGAGGATTGGTACCGGTTTGTTGGTGCCAGGATCGCCACTTCTGATCACCCTCTTCTTGGCCTTCACGAAGCGATCCCGCATGTTTTTCTTCCTCCTTCTGCATCGCTTCTGTGCCAGTTGCACATCGAGGGATCATACAAATGGCGATACATGCGGATGAGTTCAGCCAGAGCAGCTTCGAAAGCGTCCATCTTGTTTTGAGCCCAGTCCGTACGTCACTGAGCGCGGCGCGCGCTCTAGGCTTGCGGAGTTTCAAAAATTCAGAGGTGCACGGCACGCGCTAATCCCCTGCGCGGGGCCAACGCGCAGGGGCGGGGACTGTGAAATTGCGTCACTTTTGGAGGGCACACCCTCGCGCGCTGCGCGACGCGTCAAGTATGAATCTAGCTTTAAGAGCCGCAGACGTTGAAGGCCAGACCTCAAGAGCCGCAGACGTCGAAGGCCAGACCTCAGGACAGCAGAAGACGTGAGGAGGGTCCTCCAGGACCCCCTCGGTACAGGAGACGTGAGGAAGGTCCTCCGGGACCCCCTCGGCACAGGATACAGGAGGAAGGTCCTCCGGGACCCCCTCGGCACAGGATACAGGAGGAAGGTCCTCCGGGACCCCCTCGGCACAGGATACAGGAGGAAGGTCCTCCGGGACCCCCTCGGCACAGGATACAGGAGGAAGGTCCTCCGGGACCCCCTCGGCACAGGATACAGGAGGAAGGTCCTCCGGGACCCCCTCGGCACAGGATACAGGAGGAAGGTCCTCCGGGACCCCCTCGGCACAGGATACAGGAGGAAGGTCCTCCGGGACCCCCTCGGCACAGGATACAGGAGGAAGGTCCTCCGGGACCCCCTCGGCACAGGATACAGGAGGAAGGTCCTCCGGGACCCCCTCGGCACAGGAGACAGGAGGAAGGTCCTCCGGGACCCCCTCGGCACAGGAGACAGGAGGAAGGTCCTCCGGGACCCCCTCGGCACAGGAGACAGGAGGAAGGTCCTCCGGGACCCCCTCGGCACAGGAGACAGGAGGAAGGTCCTCCGGGACCCCCTCGGCACAGGAGACAGGAGGGGCTCCTTCCTGGGAGGCACCTTCCAAAGACACTGGAGTTTCTGGGTCTCCTGCTGCAGGTTCTGGGTCTCCTGCTGCAGGTTCTGGGTCTCCTGCTGCAGGTTCTGGGTCTCCTGCTGCAGGTTCTGGGTCTCCTGCTGCAGGTTCTGGGTCTCCTGCTGCAGGTTCTGGGTCTCCTGCTGCAGGTTCTGGGTCTCCTGCTGCAGGTTCTGGGTCTCCTGCTGCAGGTTCTGGGTCTCCTGCTGCAGGTTCTGGGTCTCCTGCTGCAGGTTCTGGGTCTCCTGCTGCAGGTTCTGGGTCTCCTGCTGCAGGTTCTGGGTCTCCTGCTGCAGGTTCTGGGTCTCCTGCTGCAGGTTCTGGGTCTCCTGCTGCAGGTTCTGGGTCTCCTGCTGCAGGTTCTGGGTCTCCTGCTGCAGGTTCTGGACCTCCTGCTGCAGGTTCTGGACCTCCTGCTGCAGGTTCTGGACCTCCTGCAGACACTAGGGACTCAGGGGACACAGGAAAATCAGGAGATACTGCAGTTTCTGCAATAGATGAGTCTCTAACTGTAGGAGGCTGGAGGCTTGTGGCCACAGGATGAGAGTTTGGTGCAGCAGGCTTTAGAGCCCTTATCTCACTCAAAAGCCCTTTATAAAAAGGAAGCTGGGCCAGACCAGGTTGAGAAAACACAAGGCTTTCTGCAGAGGAAAGCAAAAGGTTAATACAGTCTGGATTGTCCATGGCAGAGGTCAGCAAACGTAATAAGGTTTGATTTATTGAAGCAAAGTCACTGGTCTGGAGCTGGGACGAGTGGGACCCAGTCTCGCCGAACTGAGCAGGAACAGCTGTACATGTCGGAGGTGTGGGGTCGAGCTTCGTCCTCACCGGAATCCTGGGAGGTGAGGCAACGGGGACCGCGCCCACAGTGACATTGGAGCTGGGCACAGGGGACTCAGTCTCACCGGACCGAGCGGGAACCACTGGACGGACCGGAGGTGTGGTGGACCCTCTCCGGGTCTTGTTTTTGCCTCTCTTACGACGAGGTTGTGAGTGGACCACGGGGGCAAGCCAGAGTTCGTCCTCTGACTCTGCGTCCTCACCCGACGTCCACCCAGAGTAAGTCGGCACGGGAGCTGAGGAAAAACTGGACCTGGGTGTTGTGTGGCTACCTTTAGTCCTTCTCTCCTCCTGCAGCAGGAGAGGTGAAGGCAGAACCTCCACCGCCTGGCTGTACTCCGTCAGGTCCAGGACGGGTTTAGTCCAATAGGTACCACATCGGATGGTGGTTCTCCTCATCTTGAAGAAAACTCAAAAAACAGGTAAGCAAAAAACAAAAAAAAAAAAAAACTCAGGAGAACCTGTCTGCTGGGCTCAGAAACTGGTCGGTTCGTACTGTTAGGGTCCAGACTCAGGGACCGTGGAAAGAACCCATTTGCAGACAGGACTCAGGAGGCAAAGTACAAAAATAAATACTTTAATTGTTCAAACAGAAAAAAGGCTGACAATGGCAGCATAACTCACATAACTCAGGGAACTCAGGGAACAGGACTAGGATGAACCCAAAACGATGACGAACCGACAAAGACAGAACTCATTGGCATTTTTACAGTTGCCGCTGTCCGCTCGAGCGTACGGTCACCCCAAACATAAAAAAATGTTTTAATCTCAACAAAGACTTTAGGAGCTGCAGTTTGGCTCATAAAAAATCCACTCAAGTAGTAACGAGGCTCATGTACAGCTGATTTTTTATCTGCCCGGTGTAGAAGAAACAAACGGAAAAGGAGCCAGCCGCTGCTCCCACTGCGTGTCTGCAGACATGTTCGATGAGAACAGACATCTGTTGACAAGCAGCCAACACAGTGCGGTAGGAGATTTTTTGCAGCGCGAAAAGCGTCTGGTGGAAACCCGGCATTAGACCTGACAAAGGAACAGACACTGATCATTTCACCTCCAGTTTGTCATCAACTCTAGTTAAAATATTGTCCAGTCAACCATGGATCAAAAGTGAACAATATTTTAAATTCCTGACACCATTTTCAAAACTTGGATCTGAGTGTCGAGACATTTCTTGTCTCCTAACATCCCATGAACTGATACATTTTAATATTGATACAAGAATTTATTGTTCAAGTTCAGAAGAAGTTGGTTTTCACAGTTTTTTGAGTCCAGTCTGGTTTTTTAGGGAGATGTCCTGCTGTACTGAACAGTCTTTCAATAATCTTTCAATAATCTTTCAATAAGGCCATGGGTGGTGTGTATCTTCTGGCTGAATCTTTGTGGTGGAATCCATTTTGAGTGTGTTAGTGGTGCTGTGGGTGCTCCCAGTTCAGTGACGTTTATACTAGAATATACGTCATTAGTCCAGTTCTTCTTGAAGGCAGGTCTAATGTTACCTGTCCACTTGCAGTGATTCAAATTGATTCAAATTGTTTCAAATTCAAATTCAACTCAAATTGTGTGTGTTTGTGTGTGTGACTGTTTTGTGGTTTCTAAGGACAGTGTTTTGTCAGGACAGTAATGAGCTGTTATCTGATTGTCTGATTATAGCGTATTGCTGTCCTAACAAACCACTGTCCATTAAAACCACAAAACAGTCACACACACAAACACACACAATTTTAGTAGAACATGTTATATTTACATGTAAATGTCTATCTGATATGCATATATACATTTATATGCATATATGTATATACACTGTACAGTACATGAATATGCATTTATGATATGCTTATATACATGTATATATGTATATTTGTGTGTATGTATATGACATAGATATCAATTATATAAATAATGCAGGGATTGTTAAGTATGACTTCAATATTATTAGTCACAGTTTTTTAATTTATAGTTTTCTTTCATTCAGCTAATTTTAATTTCATCTTAGTCCACCTATCATGAGAGGAGTTTTGTAAATACTCTGTCCATTTATCTTTCCTTTATGTGAGATGGATACTTGGGCCAAAAACAAACAATCATGTAATGTTTATTGGTTTACATGTGACAGCAGCTATCATCAAAATGTAGAATTTCCTCTAAATATAAGTATAAATGATCTCTTACAGATGTCATGTGAACACGTCCAGAGTCAGGAGATCGCAGGTAGCCAGAAGCACGATCAACTTCCTTTAAACACGAATACCAAGGTACATTTTAGTTCTTGTGTTCCTAAACAGAATTACTTGCTACGTGTGGTTTCATCAACCTTAATGTTCAATTAGGTGTGTATAGGAGTGTACTATGGTTTTTATGGACAGTTGTTTGTTTGGACAGTCAGACGCTATAAACAATCAGACAATCAATCAGATAACAGCTCATTACTGTCCTGACAAAACATTGTCCTTAAAAACCACAAAACAGTCACACACACAAACACACACAACTTCAGTTGAACATGTTATATTTACATGTATATGTCTATCTGTACATTATATGTATATGCATATATATACATGTATATGTTTATGCATATATACATCTATATGTTTATGCATATGTACATATATGCATATTTTTGTATATATACATATATGCATTTACATGTTTAAATGCATTTGCATATACAGTACATGTATATATGCACTTACATATACATGTATATATGCACTTACATATACATGTATATATGCACTTATATATACATGTAATAGGTATGTAAATATAACATGTTCAACTCAAATTGTGTGTGTTTGTGTGTGTGACTGTTTTGTGGTTTCTAAGGACAGTGTTTTGTCAGGACAGTAATGAGCTGTTATCTGATTGTCTGATTACTGTATAGCGTATTGCTGTCCTGACAAAACACTGTCCTTAAAAACCACAAAACGGTCACACACACAAACACACACAACTTCAGTTGAACATGTTATATTTACATGTATATGTCTATCTGTACATTATATGTATATGCATATATATACATGTATATGTTTATGCATATATACATCTATATGTTTATGCATATGTACATATATGCATATTCTTGTATATATACATATATGCATTTACATGTTTAAATGCATTTGCATATACAGTACATGTATATATGCACTTACATATACATGTATATATGCACTTACATATACATGTATATATGCACTTATATATACATGTAATAGGCATGTAAATATAACATGTTCAACTCAAATTGTGTGTGTTTGTGTGTGTGACTGTTTTGTGGTTTCTAAGGACAGTGTTTTGTCAGGACAGTAATGAGCTGTTATCTGATTGTCTGATTATAGCGTATTGCTGTCCTAACAAACCACTGTCCATTAAAACCACAAAACAGTCACACACACAAACACACACAATTTTAGTAGAACATGTTATATTTACATGTATATGTCTATCTGTACAGTATATGCATATATATACATGTATATGCATATATGTATATACACTGTACAGTACATGAATATGCATTTATGATATGCTTATATACATGTATATATGTATATTTGTGTGTATGTATATGACATAGATATCAATTATATAAATAATGCAGGGATTGTTAAGTATGACTTCAATATTATTAGTCACAGTTTTTAAATTTATAGTTTTCTTTCATTCAGCTAATTTTAATTTCATCTTAGTCCACCTATCATGAGAGGAGTTTTGTAAATACTCTGTCCATCCATCTTTCCTTTATGTGAGATGGATACTTTGGCCAAAAACAAACAATCATGTAATGTTTATTGGTTTACATGTGACAGCAGCTATCATCAAAATGTAGAATTTCCTCTAAATATAAGTATAAATGATCTCTTACAGATGTCATGTGAACACGTCCAGAGTCAGGAGATCGCAGGTAGCCAGAAGCACGATCAACTTCCTTTAAACACGAATACCAAGGTACATTTTAGTTCTTGTGTTCCTAAACAGAATTACTTGCTACGTGTGGTTTCATCAACCTTAATGTTCAATTAGGTGTGTATAGGAGTGTACTATGGTTTTTATGGACAGTTGTTTGTTTGGACAGTCAGACGCTATAAACAATCAGACAATCAATCAGATAACAGCTCATTACTGTCCTGACAAAACACTGTCCTTAAAAACCACAAAACAGTCACACACACAAACACACACAACTTCAGTTGAACATGTTATATTTACATGTATATGTCTATCTGTACATTATATGTATATGCATATATATACATGTATATGTTTATGCATATATACATCTATATGTTTATGCATATGTACATATATGCATATTCTTGTATATATACATATATGCATTTACATGTTTAAATGCATTTGCATATACAGTACATGTATATATGCACTTACATATACATGTATATATGCACTTACACATACATGTAAATAGGCACTTACATATACGTGTAATAGGCATGTAAATATAACATGTTCAACTCAAATTGTGTGTGTTTGTGTGTGTGACTGTTTTGTGGTTTCTAAGGACAGTGTTTTGTCAGGACAGTAATGAGCTGTTATCTGATTGTCTGATTACTGTATAGCGTATTGCTGTCCTGACAAAACACTGTCCTTAAAAACCACAAAACAGTCACACACACAAACACACACAACTTCAGTTGAACATGTTATATTTACATGTATATGTCTATCTGTACATTATATGTATATGCATATATATACATGTATATGTTTATGCATATATACATCTATATGTTTATGCATATGTACATATATGCATATTCTTGTATATATACATATATGCATTTACATGTTTAAATGCATTTGCATATACAGTACATGTATATATGCACTTACATATACATGTATATATGCACTTACACATACATGTAAATAGGCACTTACATATACGTGTAATAGGCATGTAAATATAACATGTTCAACTCAAATTGTGTGTGTTTGTGTGTGTGACTGTTTTGTGGTTTCTAAGGACAGTGTTTTGTCAGGACAGTAATGAGCTGTTATCTGATTGTCTGATTACTGTATAGCGTATTGCTGTCCTGACAAAACACTGTCCTTAAAAACCACAAAACAGTCACACACACAAACACACACAACTTCAGTTGAACATGTTATATTTACATGTATATGTCTATCTGTACATTATATGTATATGCATATATATACATGTATATGTTTATGCATATATACATCTATATGTTTATGCATATGTACATATATGCATATTTTTGTATATATACATATATGCATTTACATGTTTAAATGCATTTGTATATACAGTACATGTATATATGCACTTACATATACATGTATATATGCACTTACATATACATGTATATATGCACTTATATATACATGTAATAGGCATGTAAATATAACATGTTCAACTCAAATTGTGTGTGTTTGTGTGTGTGACTGTTTTGTGGTTTCTAAGGACAGTGTTTTGTCAGGACAGTAATGAGCTGTTATCTGATTGTCTGATTATAGCGTATTGCTGTCCTAACAAACCACTGTCCATTAAAACCACAAAACAGTCACACACACAAACACACACAATTTTAGTAGAACATGTTATATTTACATGTATATGTCTATCTGTACAGTATATGCATATATATACATGTATATGCATATATGTATATACACTGTACAGTACATGAATATGCATTTATGATATGCTTATATACATGTATATATGTATATTTGTGTGTATGTATATGACATAGATATCAATTATATAAATAATGCAGGGATTGTTAAGTATGACTTCAATATTATTAGTCACAGTTTTTAAATTTATAGTTTTCTTTCATTCAGCTAATTTTAATTTCATCTTAGTCCACCTATCATGAGAGGAGTTTTGTAAATACTCTGTCCATTTATCTTTCCTTTATGTGAGATGGATACTTTGGCCAAAAACAAACAATCATGTAATGTTTATTGGTTTACATGTGACAGCAGCTATCATCAAAATGTAGAATTTCCTCTAAATATAAGTATAAATGATCTCTTACAGATGTCATGTGAACACGTCCAGAGTCAGGAGATCGCAGGTAGCCAGAAGCACGATCAACTTCCTTTAAACACGAATACCAAGGTACATTTTAGTTCTTGTGTTCCTAAACAGAATTACTTGCTACGTGTGGTTTCATCAACCTTAATGTTCAATTATGTGTGTATAGGAGTGTACTATGGTTTTTATGGACAGTTGTTTGTTTGGACAGTCAGACGCTATAAACAATCAGACAATCAATCAGATAACAGCTCATTACTGTCCTGACAAAACACTGTCCTTAAAAACCACAAAACAGTCACACACACAAACACACACAACTTCAGTTGAACATGTTATATTTACATGTATATGTCTATCTGTACATTATATGTATATGCATATATATACATGTATATGTTTATGCATATATACATCTATATGTTTATGCATATGTACATATATGCATATTCTTGTATATATACATATATGCATTTACATGTTTAAATGCATTTGCATATACAGTACATGTATATATGCACTTACATATACATGTATATATGCACTTACACATACATGTAAATAGGCACTTACATATACGTGTAATAGGCATGTAAATATAACATGTTCAACTCAAATTGTGTGTGTTTGTGTGTGTGACTGTTTTGTGGTTTCTAAGGACAGTGTTTTGTCAGGACAGTAATGAGCTGTTATCGGATTGTCTGATTACTGTATAGCGTATTGCTGTCCTGACAAAACACTGTCCTTAAAAACCACAAAACAGTCACACACACAAACACACACAATTTTAGTAGAACATGTTATATTTACATGTATATGTCTATCTGATATGCATATATACATTTATATGCATATATGTATATACACTGTACAGTACATGAATATGCATTTATGATATGCTTATATACATGTATATATGTATATTTGTGTATGTATATGACATAGATATCAATTATATAAATAATGCAGGGGTTGTTAAGTATGACTTCAATATTATTAGTCACAGTTTTTAAATTTATAGTTTTCTTTCATTCAGCTAATTTTAATTTCATCTTAGTCCACCTATCATGAGAGGAGTTTTGTAAATACTCTGTCCATCCATCTTTCCTTTATGTGAGATGGATACTTTGGCCAAAAACAAACAATCATGTAATGTTTATTGGTTTACATGTGACAGCAGCTATCATCAAAATGTAGAATTTCCTCTAAATATAAGTATAAATGATCTCTTACAGATGTCATGTGAACACGTCCAGAGTCAGGAGATCGCAGGTAGCCAGAAGCACGATCAACTTCCTTTAAACACGAATACCAAGGTACATTTTAGTTCTTGTGTTCCTAAACAGAATTACTTGCTACGTGTGGTTTCATCAACCTTAATGTTCAATTATGTGTGTATAGGAGTGTACTATGGTTTTTATGGACAGTTGTTTGTTTGGACAGTCAGACGCTATAAACAATCAGACAATCAATCAGATAACAGCTCATTACTGTCCTGACAAAACACTGTCCTTAAAAACCACAAAACAGTCACACACACAAACACACACAACTTCAGTTGAACATGTTATATTTACATGTATATGTCTATCTGTACATTATATGTATATGCATATATATACATGTATATGTTTATGCATATATACATCTATATGTTTATGCATATGTACAAGCCCAAAACCAGAAAAGTTGGCACGTTGTGCAAATCGCAAATAAAAACAGAATACAATGACTTGCAAATCTTTTTCAACCCATATTCAACTGAATAGAATGCAAAGACAATATATTTAATGTTCGAACGGAGAAACTTTATTTTGTTTTGCAAATAA
>JBBPBX010113817.1:0-10413 GCA_038048925.1 Garcialebias charrua | reverse complement strand
CGGAGGAGATGGTTCCATGACGAGGGCGGAGTCGGGGAAAAAAAGGAAAATGCGAACACGCTGAACCAGGGTTAGAAGCAGGGAGGAGCCAGGGAGAGCCGGGGAGGGCCGGCAAATGCGTAAACGGCTACAGTGTTGTTTGGCTGTCTGATGAAAGTTAATCGTAAACCAATTTTCATTGATTTGTCTCAACATCCCTCCTTTTGACACGTGGTCCAATCCATGTGTCAATGTTGCAAAAGAAGGGAAAAAGTGTCGTGGAAGGCATGGATTACCATTTGGACCTACCCACACATCATTTTGAAAAATGCATCCGTGTTTCTTCCAGTTTGCCTTTTCACTGGCTGGTGCAAACTTTTGCATGTCTGAAACAGAGAATGAAACATCATCATCTTTGTTTAAAGGCAAAGACAAAAGCATATTAGTTGGGTTGGGCAACATTGACGCTTGTTTAGCTGCTGTGTCAGCGAGTGAGTTACCTATGGAGACAGGATCAGTGTTTGATGTGTGTGCTGCACATTTGATGACTGCAATTCTGAGAGGGAGAGTGATTGCAGTAAGAAGTTCGTCCACAAGTTTGTGATGAAGGATTGGTTGGCCATCAGACTTGAGGAAGTTTCTGTGTCTCCACAAAGCTCCAAAGTCATGAACAACTCCAAAAGCATACCTGCTGTCTGTGTAAATGTTAACAGTTTTACCTTCAGAAAGTGTGCATGCACGAGTGAGAGCCACCAGCTCGCAGGCTTGTGCTGAGCACGATGGTAAAGAAGATGATTCAACTGTGTGTGTGAGGGTAACAACAGCATATCCACTGCGAATCTGACCAGTGTCAGGGTCACGTGAAGAAGATCCATCAACAAAAAGTTCCCAATCAGGGTCAGTCAAAGGATTTTGTTCTAAGTCAGGTCGTGGTGTGCATATGACTTCAAGTTCCGCCATACAGTCATGTGGTTCACCATCATCCTCGTTTGGCAAAAGAGTCGCAGGATTCAAGACATTACATCGTTGGATGGTGATGTTGGGCATGTCTAACAGTGTGGTGTGATAACGTAACCAACGTGCGGTTGAAAGATGAGCAGTTTTTTGCTCATTAAGAATTTGAGTAACTGCGTGGGGGACAAGGAGAGTCAGATCAGAATACCCCACAATGTCTCTACTCGCCAGTGCAGCTTTTTCTGCTGCGGCTACAGCGCGCAAGCAGAGAGGCAAACCAGCAGCGACTGGATCTAATTTAGCTGAAAAGTAGGCGACTGGTTTCAATCTGTCCCCATGCTTTTGCAACAACACTGACGTCATGTGGCCCTTCCTCTCATCCACAGCCTGTGTGAACGGGCGTTTCGGATCTGGAATACCAAGAGTGGGAGCCTTTTGCAACTGTTGCTTGAGTGTTTCAAAGGCCTGCAGTGCCTCAGTTGTCCACGTGACATGTGAGCTCATTTGTAAGTGTTTGTCATGACATACCTTTCTTAAAGGAGCCTCAATCTCAGCGTAGTTTGGGATGAAATGCCTACAGTAACCGCAAAGACCTAGAAAAGACATGAGTTGTTTT
Source organism: Garcialebias charrua (assembly GCA_038048925.1). Classification (NCBI taxonomy): domain Eukaryota; kingdom Metazoa; phylum Chordata; class Actinopteri; order Cyprinodontiformes; family Rivulidae; genus Garcialebias; species Garcialebias charrua. The sequence continues at coordinate 8,864 of JBBPBX010113817.1, read as the reverse complement.
TTTGTTACCGGTAATGGCAGTTTCACAATCGCCTCAACACGCGAGTCAGCAATTTTTCTTCCTTCTCTGGAGATCCTGTGTCCAAGAAAAGTGACAGTGGTTTGTACAAACTGCAATTTTGACAATGATGCTTTGTGACCTTGTTCTGCAAGGAATGTCAGCAGTCTGATCGTGTTCTCTTTACAAGACTGTTCAGATGGTGCAGCCAGCAGCAAATCATCCACGTACTGTAACAAAGCACAATCATGAGGCAGAGAGAAACTCATCAAACTATCATTCAGTGCTTGATGAAAAATAGTGGGAGATTCACAGAAACCTTGCGGGAGCCTCGTAAAAGTGTAAGCCTTACCCAGGAATTGGAAAGCAAACCAGAACTGGCTGTTGGGATGAACTGGAACGCTAAAAAACGCATTTGCTAAGTCTATCACACTGAAATATGTAGAGCCTGCAGGGATCTGAGAAAGGATGACATAAGGGTTAGGTACAATAGGTGCTCTTGCTTGGACAGAGGCATTAACTGCTCTTAAGTCTTGAACAAATCTCCATTCATCTGGAGGAGTAGGTCTGATCTTTTTGACTGGAAAGATCGGAGTTCTTACTGGTGACTCAGGGCATGCGATGATCACGCCTGCTTCCAGCAAGGAGCGGAAAACTGGAGTGATACCTTTTTCTGCTTCAGGCTTCAGTGGGTATTGGGCTATTTTAGGTCTATAAGAAGACTTTGGTGTTATTTCAATTGGTTTTTGGCCCTTAATTAACCCGACATCATATTTAGTTGTGGCCCAGAGATGGGCGGGGACGTCTGCCAATTCAGGGTCGTCCAGAGACATCATGGACGTAACTAGTCATGCATTGTTATCAATCACTTCCTTTGTTGGCCGTGCTGTCAGCATGAGGCAAAAATCTTGCCTAAACATGTTGAGAGACGGTGAGAAGGAACAATCATCACGTGGTTCCCAGTCATGTGTGGTGTGTGCTCTAAGTGCTAGAGGACCTAGAGATCGCCATTGGGAGTCAGGTGGCTTTGCTAGTGAGATGTGAGGAAATGAGTCAGGTACTGTGAAGTAACTTGTCTGAGGTGTTGTTTTGTTGTTCAAATCTATCAGCACAAAACATGAGTCTTGTGTCCAACAGATAGATGTGGTGACAAGTTGTGTTGTCTGTGTTTGCAGAAATGAGTCCCCTACTGGGTCAGCTGGATCTGAAACGACATGAGCAGTGCAGTGTAGATGTGGTTCAGTCATGAAACAGACACTAGGTGGCAGCCTTTCTCTGGCCATTGAGAGCAGAGTGTGTCTCTGATGTGGATCAATTAACAACCACTGAAAAATGAACAATAATTCAGGTGTGAGAGAGACCAGAGCATCAGACTCTAATTGTTTAGACACAGTCAAACCATCAGGTGCACAATTTATTGCCAATCTAAATTTTAGAATCAAATCTCTTGCTAATAAATTTATTGGGCAAGAGTCAGAAAGCAAAAACTGATGTTCATGTGTTTCATGATTAAAAGGATCGATGATCTTGAGCGGAACTGTGACCGCTTCAGGAACTGTCCGGCCAGATGCACCTGTGGAATGGACAATTTTGTTAGAAAGTGGAGCATTAGGAAGACATTTACGCATGATCAATGACTGTGTTGCTCCTGAATCTACAAGAAATTGTAATGAAATGTTTTCAACCACTGCAGTTATCATTGGTAGTTTCAGATAAGCAGCTTGAGTGTATTTGAAGTAAGTAGGAATAACTTCTCCTGTGTATGTATGTGTGTGTGTGTCATTTGTTTCAGAAACAGGTGTGTGTGTGCTGGCACTTGCGGTCTGAAATCCCTGGCTCCCACCATCTTTGGCTAGTCAGGTTGAGTAACCCCTCTGGCTTTGTCCACCCCTGAGTCCAGCTTCGTTTCTGCCTTGGGGCGGGCCTTGATGTTGGTTTTGTCTGGAGTTGAAGTCTTGGTTGCCGTTGGGCCCTTGGTTTGGATAGGGCCTGAACTGACCTCTGCCTCGGTTGCCATACCTGTTGCGACCTTGGTTTCGGCCCCTTGGTCCTTGTCGGTGTGGACAATGGCGGACCCAGTGTTCCAGGCTCCCACAGTTGTAACATGGTCTAGGTGGAGCAAAATCAGTTTTTTGAATTGCTGGAGGGTGATTTGCAGCTGTTGGAGGGTGATTTGCAGCTTGAGCCTGGTTCAGGGTCAGCTGAGTGGCTGCTTGGAGCAGAGTCAGTTGAGCGTCATCATGCTGCTTTTGTTTTTTCTTCTGAGTGGTGGTGACCTCTGTCACATGCAGGTCCCATGCGTGCTCAGCATGATTCAGGAGATCAGTCAGGCGTGGTCTCTTCTTCCAGCCTATGTAGGTGGTCTTGATTGATTTCTTTATTGATGGGAGAAAACCACTCAGGACCGCCTGGCAGAAGATGGCTTCAAATGGTGAGGGGGCTGTGTCGTGTCTCCAGTTCCCGTCAGGCTCAAGGATGCCTGAGTGGGTTTTGAAGATGGGCAGGAGACGGTTCACGTAGTCTTGTGGAGTTTCATCAGGTTTCTGGGTTGTGCTCGCAATGTCTGCATAACAAGGAACAGCTGGGAACACCTTTTTCAGGCTTTTCCCAATTTCCTCCACATTTTTCATATACTCGTCGTTGCTTGTTGCATTGATGTCTGAACTGACGAGCTGAAAACCGTTTTCCTTTTCAAAAAGTTCAGGATCAAGTTGAGAGACAAACCCAAGGCCATATATTGCTGATAAAATGACTTTTATCTCATGGAGAGTTGGTCTTATCACTCTGACTAACGTGAGCAATGCCAGAGCTATCACTCCTCCACCCTGGGCTCTGTCAGGCAGGTGCTGCTTGGCCATGTCAGTCAGCACTGCGTGTGGCCAAGGTCTATAAACCAACTGTGGCTGCTCAGCCCCCCCCACCTCAATCATGGGTGCAGTGATGACGATGGTTTTGTCTTTCTTTTTGTCTGTAGTTTTTCGTTGAATTTTTTCAATTTCCTCTTCAATTTGAGCTGCTTTTTCCTTAAGCTGATTTATTTCAGTTTGACTTCTTGTGTTATGCGCGACTGGTCCATCAGAATCTGTTTCCTCTTGTTCAAAGTCTGATGTTGAGATGTTAGTCAAATCAGAGGGTGAGGATGGAGAGACAGGTGTGTTGTGAGTACCTGATTCAGTTGACGTTCCTGGTTTCTCCTTTTTCTTGGAGCCCTGGAAGTCATCGTCCATGCTCATGTCCAGAAACCAGTCTGAAAGTTGTCCAGTTCTCTGTAGCTCAGGGTATGGTGGTGGTTGTTGGGGTGAACTCAGATGTGCCAGTGACGGATACAGGGCCATGGTGTGAGGTGGGAAACCAGAAGTTCCAGTCGCAGGTGGAGCAGAAGGAGAGAAAGAAACATTTAGTGGGTTAGTTTGTGTTTCTGTCCCTTTCTTATTTTTCTTTCCTAAATGTTTTGTCTCTTTTGGAGCCATCTGGTTTGTTTTCTTAATTTTCTGGGTCATCTGAAGGCTTTTTGATATTACTCTTTGACTTTGTAATTTGGATTCATTTTTCCACAGCTTAAAAGCTTGCTCATGATTGGTCACTGTTAACAACTCACCTTGTGGAATCTTTTTCTTGCTGCAGATCTTACGTTTTTGTTCTAACAATTGTTCTTCTAATTTTTGTATTTCCTGTGGATCAAACGATCCATTTCTTGGAAAATTGAATTTACAATGCCACTGTGGCACAAAGCTTAGACACAGATCACCGTAAAGTCTTCGCATCCGGTCAACCTCAGGACCGCATGGTATATAAGCTTCGCTTTTGCTATTTTTTGTTCCCATTTTGTTTTATTTTTATTTTTATTTTTTATTTTTTATTATTTTTATTTGATTTAAATGTCTGTTTTATTTACTTTTTTACTATATCTATTTAGTTCTATTTGTTATCCGTATTTATTTAATATTTCAGTTAATTTTACCTGTTTTAAAAACAGGTTATTTGCCTATTTTATTTTTGAATGAATCTGGTTATTGTTTAAAACTAAGGTTTATACCTATTTTTTTGAATGAATTTATTTATTGTTTAGAACCAAGTTATGCGCCTAATTGTTTTATTTTATTTCAAAACGAGTGTAACTACACAGGTTTATCTATTTTTTATTTGTTATTTTTCGCTTTTTCTTTTTTTTCTTTTTATTGAGCGCTCCCCAAATTTACTTCTGCTGTGGCACGATTTGCGGCAGTCTTTAAGGTATTTCTACCTCATATAACAACCTACGTGCGGCACGATTGGCGACAATTTTTTAACGTATTTCTACATTTGAATTGCCTACGTGCTTGGTTTTCGGGCGGACCTTCCTGCGTTAAGAGTTTAACGCGTAAATTGCTCTTGCACTTATCGAGTGCTCACAATTTTAACGTGTTCTTGCGCTTAAAAAATAAACGCTCACAACGCTTTACGTTCCCTGCGTCCCTGACGCTCAAATTTCCTACGGTCCTTGAACGCGTCTCGTATCAGTTTTACCCCGGCTTAAATCTTTCAAACTTGAAAAGAGATTTTTACTTTACCTCTTCAGCCTTCCTGTTGGTTCGTGGAATATTGTCGATGCTGGCTCTTCCGCTGTTGAGGACCGAAACGTCCTCTCGTCTCTGAAGTCTACTGGAGGTAAGAGGCGCAGGTCTTATGGACCCACGGTCCCGGGGTCCCCGTCCGGTCGTCTCCAGCGGCGGTCAGTCAAACGCAATATCCTGTCTTCGTGACGCCAAATTGTGAAATAAACTTCTGAATAACGAGGCAAGGCTGTTCAAATGAAGTTCAAGTTTAAAAGATTTAATGAATCTTGCAAGATTGAGAACAGAATGGTACAGGCACTGAGGCTGTCTTGGGTCTGCTCTGCTCAGACAGTAACACAGCATGGATTAAGAACCCTCGTACAGGCGGAGCTAGTTTGGGGAGGGGTTGAGGGTGGTACAATGGGTGGAACGGGAGGTGTTTGTCTATCTCCAGGTGGAAACTTCTGATAACACATGGAACATGAGCACTCAGCAAATGGAAAGTGAGCATTCAGCACTTCTTATAATGCAACAGTGTTGTTTTTAGACTAACACGAGCAGGTCACAGTTTGTTCAGCAGATAAAATGAGGAACATGACGTTAGAAATAAGGAACAGATGGTTGGTTTCACACAGATGGTCACAAAATGTACAGAGTCAGCAGATCACAGTTTATGCACAGGGACATTTGGAGTGCATGATTCTGCACATAAGGTGAAAAGTTTAACACATAAGTTTAATTATGAGTTTAATACCTGAGAATGTATGATTTACTTTACAGTACTGTACAGTCACCAAGCACTTAGCCTATCCTAACACAGTTTTTAAAGATGAAGGAGTCAGTTGAATTGTCTCCCTCCTCCCTGCAGGCTCCATAGGGAGCTTGCTCCCTTTATGTGAAAGGGAGACAATTCAACTTATTCCTTCATCTTTAAAAACTGTGTTAGGATAGGCTAAGTGCTTGGTGACTGTCCAGTACTGTACATGTATTCATTTATAATAAAAAAATAAAAAATAAAAAATAAAAACTCGTAAGTCCGGGACCTCGTAAGTAAGAGCGCTCGTAAGTCGGGGACTAACTTTATATGAATTTCAAATTCTATTAAACAACTTTGTTTTCTTAAAATATCTAATTATAATTTGGATATGTTTACTCTCTAAGTTATGTTGTAGTGCAGCTATTATGTTAAACTTTTCTTTTGTCTCTTCAAATTCTCTCTTCATATATTTACGTTCTTGATCATAGTTTTGACATTCCTGTAGAACATGTTGCAATGTTTCATCTTGTCCACAGTGCTCACATTTGCCTGTATTGTGTTTCTTTATTTGAAATAATGAATAATTAAGTCCTGTGTGTTCAAATCTTAGTCTTGTTATTAATCTTTCCTCCTTTCTGCTCCTTCTTCCAGTTCGTGTTTCACCTACTGTCATTTTGATCCCATAAAACCATCTTCCTTTACTTTCTTCATCCCATCTTTTCTGCCATTCTTTCTTCAGTCTTTGTTTGATGATACTTTTTGCCTCTGATTTACTTGTTTTTACTGTGAAGTTGATCTGAGTTTGAGTTGCCTTCTTTGCCATCTTATCTGCTGTCTCATTTCCTTTTATCCCAATGTGTGCTGGTACCCATAAAAATGTTATTGTTAATCCCATTCTTTGTGTTCTAAATAATGTATGGAGTATTTCCAGTAAAATGTCTGGTCTACTGTCTGAATGATTGTGTTTTAAACTTAATGTTGAACTTGAATCTGAACAGATTATTGTTTTTAATTGTTTTACCTCCTCCACCCACTGCACCGCCAATAAAACCGCTAACATCTCTCCTGTGTATACTGACAAGTCGTTGGTGATTCGTTTTCCTATTCTTATTTTAAATTCCGGTACTATAAAAGCTATTCCTATTTTTTCATTTATTTTTGATGCATCCGTATAAATTTGAATGTACTGATAATAACTGTTTATGTAGGTCTGTGCTGCATGTGAATCTATGATGTATGTCTTGTCCATTTTCTTTTCCAGTAGTGTCATGTCTACCGTTGCTGTCGGTAAAATCCAGGGTGGTAAAACTGATAGTGGTAGATGTTGACTTATTTCTAAACTGTGTACCTGAACTTCTTCTATTTTCTTTCTTATAATCCATCCAAAACTTTTTGTTTGTTTTTTCTCTTTTTCCCAGCATGGGTTTAGTGTATCAAGTGTTGGATGATCCGGGTTATTGCTTTGCAAGTTAATCCAGTAATTTAGTGCTAGTTGTGTTCTTCTTAGTTCCAGTGGCATTTCACATTTTGAGATTTTCATTAATGAAAAGTGCGTTATAAATTGAATTCATTATTATTATTATTATTACCCATTTCCACTTCTAGTGCTGTTGTCGGTGTGGTTTTGAAAGCTCCTGTACAAATTCTTAACACCTGATGTTGTATTGTGTCCAATCTTTCCAGATGAGTTTTTGCTGCTGATCCATAAATGATGCTTCCATAGTCAATGTTTGATCTGAGTAATCCGGTGTATATTTGTTTTAAAGCTCCTCTATCTGCTCCCCAGTCACTGCCAGCCAAACATCTCATAACATTTAATATTTTCTTACACTTATCTATAAGATTCTGTATATGCATTCTCCATATTATTTTTTCATCAAACCATATTCCTAAAAACTTTATACTTTTTACCTGTCCTAATTCCTGATTATACAATTTTAATTTAATTCCCTCTCTTATTTTTTTCTGTGTAAACACCATAACTTTAGTTTTTTCTACTGAGAACTTAAATCCCCAATGAAATGCCCGTTCTATTCCCATCATCACAGCGTGTTTCTTCTTTATAACAAATTCAATATTTCTCCCTCTTTTCCATATGGCACCATCGTCCGCAAACAGTGAACATCCTATATCCCTCCCAGTGTCTGTAAATATATCATTGATCATTAATGAAAAAAATAATGGACTTAAAATGCTCCCTTGTGGTGTTCCATTGTCTACAGTAATTTTATTTGATAGGTCTTGCCCAATTCTCACTTCTATCGTTCTGTTTGATAAAAAGTTTTGAACCCAGTTATACATTTTTCCATTAATCCCCATTTGACATAATTTAATTAATAATCCGTCCACCCACATCATGTCGTATGCCTTCTCGATGTCAAAAAAGACAGCGACCACACTTTCCTTGTTGAGGGACCTGACATCTCTGGCATGAAGCTCTTTATGGGGTGGCTGACGAGCTCAAACACTTTTCCCCTGTGGCAGCCAGGTAGAACTGAAAAACAATAGGAGAGAGAGGGCTCCCTCAAGAAAAGAGAGCCTTTAAGGTCAGTGACCGTAACAGGGAGCAGAGACGAGAGACAGGATTTAACAAGAACTGTGGGAAAGGGATCAAGTTGACAGGATGAGGACTTGGACTTGCTGATAATGTCAGCAATGTCATCAGCAGAGGGGAGGGAGAAGACAGAGAAAGGGAGGGAGGGAGGGGGGAGTTCAACATAGATGCTGGGGGCAGTATTTGGTCCAAGGTGTTTATGAATTGAAAGAATCTTTTCATTGAAATATGACATCAGTGAGTTGCAGATTTCTGTGGAACATATGCTTGAACTCCTTGAACAAACATGTATGTGACCTTCAAGAAACGTAGTAAAAATGAAAACTGTTTAATCTGCTTGAACTAGATTTTCTTGACCAAATATGAACTGTTTTTTTAAATGACACATTTTTGAATGACAAAAGAGTTTTTATCTACCATATTTATTCCACTTTTATCACTTAGACATTGTTTTTTAAACTTAATCACCATGGCCAGACATAGCTTTTTTAGATTTTTCGACCTGGATTATTGAGCATGCATCAGGGTATTAATCACCATGAACTTGTACTATACAGTTCAAACTGGGCTACATGTAAAACTCTTAAAGCCTTTTTCAAATTATTTAATTTTATTGTTCAATCGTAAGTAAAAACAACAAGTCTTCATTTCAGCTTAAACAAAAGCTTCAACATTTCAACGCAACAACTTTACACCAGTGAACATGTAAAGATTAAGCTGCTCTTTGAGGCTGTAATAGCTTTTGTCCTCACTCGTTCTTAATGTGAACTCTAAATTACATGGCGAGCTAAATGCAGCACATAAAAGGTTTCCAATATTTTACTGGAAATGTTGTAAAAGCGGTCAATACAGCGAGAGTTATTACCCCCATTTCCCTGCTCGTGTCAGCAGTGGCAGTATTTTAAAGAGGTCACACTGTGTTTTTCCTCCTCTTTCTGTTTTATGTAACATTTGTGTTCCTGTAAAAGGTCAGCAGAGGGAGAGATCCTGAGCCGCTGAGGGCGTTTACCTCCTATAAAGT
>JBBPBX010113816.1:0-10413 GCA_038048925.1 Garcialebias charrua | reverse complement strand
GAGGACAACCCACCCCAACCTGAGTCCAGCCCCTCACCTAGCAACCCCTGGTTAGGCTCAACCCACTTCTGTATTAAACACATGACTGTTGTTTTTCATGATTTCATCTCATCTTTTGTTTATATGTTATTAATTTCATGTGTACAGCACTTTGTTGCAGCTGTGGTTTTTTAAATGGCTTTATAAATAAAGTATAATTGTTATTTTTATGTTTTAGTTCAATTTTTAGTGTATTTGCGATCGCTCCAAACGCGCAGCCGGCAAAAATTAAACGAGCAGACCCCCGACGTAGGGACCGGCGTCAACGAGCCCCTCTTCTGGCGCGATGGAGCGGAGCTTCAACTGTGCAGCCTCGCAGCAGCCTGGCAGAAGCCTCGCAACAGCGAGGACCTTCTCTTTACCGATTAATTTACGGGAGACACTTGGTGAACTTTGTGTGTCTTGACTGGAACAGCGATAACTCTCAAAGTCTCCGCGTGCAACGAGCGGAGCTGGCGAAAACCGGAAGAGGAACAAGCTAACATTAGCATCGGATTCGGGTGGTCTCATGCTAAAAGGAGCAGCAAACTGCGGCGCGCTCAGACGGGTTTCGGTAAGTTATCTTAAGCTAACACTAACAGTAAGTCAAATGAGTAATAAAAAACGAGCTAATTTTAAAACAACAACACATTACAGATACTGGCTGTGCAGAGGGCGTAAACAGATCGTTGAAGGGCGTGGACTTCAGAACTTCTATCAGAAACCGGTCGTTCAAAACGAAAGTTAAAACTGGCAGAATTAAAAAGGGTATAATTAATTATCTAAGAATTATTTTGTGTATTAAAATGAATTAATATTGTCAAGATAGCACACAGACATAACATAAAATTTTTAAATACTTACATGTGGTCCCCTTTAATGAGCCATTTGAAACCCTGTTTAGATGTAAGAAATGTTCTATAATCATGATCCTGCAGAAAGAGGACAAAGGAAACTAAAATATGACTTTAAAAAAAAATCACAAACCTTACAAAACTAAAAATAAATTACAGATGGGGAACAATAAATTTACGGTATTAAAAGCTAAATTAAAAGTATCCATCTCACATATTTGTGTCTTAAGTTATCATTGTGGAGTAAAATCACAAATTTAAGTAATAAGGAAATAAAATCAAATAGAAAAGCTCAATAATACTGTATATCATATTGTAGAAAATTAAAAAAAATACGTGAAATACAAAAGGAATAAGGGAAACTTATTAGCCTACCAGGCTTTGTCTACACTACTCTAAAGTAAGAGATTTTTTTTATCCTCTCGCCCACAAAGGAGTTTATCCACATAAAAACAAATCATTTTTTCAACACTTGTAAAGTTTCTAAAATGGTCGTCATTTACACAAAAAAGAAAATGACCCAAAAGGCTGCTTTGACTACCAGGTCTATAGGTGGCGCTATGACTAAAAACCACCTGAAACAGGAAACAAAGCATGAAGTGTAAAGCTGGTATGAAATCTTATGTCAAACCCTCCTGATGCAACCACAGACCACCGAACTACCTCAGCCCTCTGCTATCAAAGATGCCTGGGGGAGCAGATGCTGGGGGTTAAGGGCCTTGCTCAAGAGCCCAGGGCAGGGTAAATGAGGGTGGAGGCAGGTGTGGATGTTTCCCCTGTCCCACCCATATTTTAATATTGTCAGTCCCGGAATTTGAACCGGCAACCTTCCGATCACAGGAACTTCTTTAATCTCTGCTCTCCCACTCCCCCCCAGCATCACAAACAGCACAACTACAACACAAAATCTGAAAAGTGGCGTTTCAAGATAAAGCCCGTTTTCAGGGCTCTTATGAAGTCGTTTCCATGTGGACACCAGGCTGAACCCCCGACAAACTTTTTTAAAACTTAAGAAACACGTTCTCAATGCACTGTTTTCATGTGGACGGGCCCTCCGACGTTTTAAGAGCTTTCCAAAGTTGAGATTTTGAAAAACTTTCTGGTGGATTACTGTGAAAACATTTTTAGAAATCGTGATGTGACTGTATTTTTGACACGTCACTTTCTGCCGTACAAACCGAAACCACCATGAAGTCATTTTGACCTTTAGTTTCTTTTTTCTTGATTCTGTCGCCGTAAAAATCTTGAGCACGAGGTGAAAAACTTGTCCGAGAGGAAACTGAACATTTTTCAAAGATAAAAACTATCTTAGGAGGAATCTCGTTAATCTTATTTCTCTGTATTTAAAGATGTCGTTAACGTGGACTTTCTCACCACCTAGTGGCGACTTTTAGGTATTTCAACATTTTTGTTAAAAGCAGTCTTTTTGTTTACAGTATTTACAAATAAATGTTCCAAAAAAAAATATCTGGAGTAGTGTAGACAAAGCCTAAACAAATATCTGTTTATGTATTAAGGCTATAATGATCCTAAAAAAATATGTACGCCAAAATATGTAAAGTTCTTGGTGTCTTTAAAATTATTATTAATTTTCTAATGCGTTTAGTTATTTAACAGTTTCAAAAGGAGACTTTTCTTTATTTCTAGGCACCAGTAATGAACTGACAGTTTTATGAATTCTGCTTCATCTGATTTTAGTTTTGTCTATGTGTAAACGCCACAAACGATGAAACTCCAACTAAAACGTATTCTCAAGATATGAAGGATTGACTTTTCCTGTGCGTGGATTGATCCGTCTATTGACGGCTCAGTCAAAAGGCTTCTAATGGTCACACTTCACGGCTGACGTGCATGATTCAGTATTGCTAAATGATGTCTTTAATGTGACTGAAAGGGAGGTGTGTGAGGAGATGTTATTTATTTGCCATGTTTTAATATTTAAAAGTGTAATCTGTGTATTTACTACAATGTGCAGTTTGTACTGAATACTTGAATGGGTGTGTGAGTGTGTTTGTAGCGGAACGTGTGTGTGCAATATCAAAAACGTTCTTAAAGCTTGTTCCCTCACGCACACGTATTTATGGAAGTACGTGGAAAAAAAAAAAGAAGTACCTAAATGCACCGCGAAACAGTTGATGAGGATGAAGATGATGATGAGAAGGAGGTTCTGAGGATCGGCCTGTTGTAGCACACAGGAAGTGGACGACACAGGAGGAACTAGAAGTGTAGATTATTCTACATGCCCCGCCCAAATCAGAGGAATCTCTGCCCCCTTCTGAGGGAGGAGGAGGAGAAACAGGAAGTGGGGAGGGGATCCTCTTTTTTTTTTTTTTTTTTTTTTGTGTTTTGTGAGACATTTTTTATTTTTTATTGTGTTTTGTGAGACGGAGTGCTGAGAGTCAAAACTTTGTGCCTTCTGTATCTTAATGCCATGCCATGCCCACCCAACACACACACACACGTTAACTAACCATTCGTCAGTTGCTAACAGCGTAGCGACATGATTGGTTCCTGGTTTTCTTCAGAAAATTCCAAAGAGGTTGTTTCAACATGTTTTACTTTGAATTTAGTGAAAATCCAACAAACTATTTGCAACAATTAGCAGCAGTGGAGAGGGACGATGAACTAAAACATGGACGCTAAGCCAAACTAAAGTACTCGTGATTCAAAAAGAATCAACTGTTTCCACTTACCGTATGTTGCAGTAGCGTAGCATGAAGCTAAGCGCTAACTGCTTGTAGCTGTGAGTTTAGCAGTTTTTTTTTTTTTTTTTAACTGTTGCTTGTTGGTTTTCACTTATTTTGCTAACACAGTGCCAGCCCAACACACAGGAGGTACTTGTAAATTTTAAATGGAGCATGTTGTGCATTAAAACTGATACTTGGACTTCTGGAAAGTTTAGCAGACGAGGCTAACGTGGCAACCACAGATTGTAGCTTTAAACACATCAGCTCAGACATTTTGTGTGTGTGTGTGTGTGTGTGTTGAGGTAATGGAGGGCTGTGCAACATGGCTGCACAATGTACAGACACATATCGGCCAACTGTCGCCATCTGTCGCCTCGTGACTAAAAGGCGACTGCTGACAACGAGGCCAAGCTAACACTAGCCGTTTGCTGCACTGACATTTGTTTTCCCCGCAGTGAAGCTAACACTAGCCTACTGCTAACTGAACGCTAGTAGCGAATAGCGGGGGGTTTGCCTACTATCTGCAGCTACGAGGAGCTCTTCCCAGATGTGCTGTTGGTATTAATGGGGTTTTAAGATGCTACATTTTTTATGTTTGTACCTCAGAATGCGTTATCCTTGTCATTGTTATGGCTAACATCCAGGGCATTTGGTTTAATCTGCCAAAGTGCATTCCTTTACAAAGGTAGCTAGGCGCTAACTGCTAGCAGACATGCAGTCAGATAATGACAAAAAGCAAAAAGAGATCAAGGAAAAGAGGATTTTATAAACGTAAAGAGTGGTTTAACTGTCCTCTTAGTAGCACTCAAAAAAAAAGAAACCGCTAATGTGTGAAACAGCTACAGCCTGTTAGCCAACTAGCTTGTTAGCCATTTGGCTTCTCTCGGGAGTCTTTACAGCCAGATGGTAGGCCACGTCATGTTTCCGAGATGTTCGCCAGCTGGCGCCATTTTGTTTTTTAAATTTGTAAATGTGTAAAGTGTTTGAATATTAAAATTTGAGGGTGTGAGTGCTGAATGCGTGGCCAGTTTTCAAACGTACTGTTATTATTGTACAGAACACAGAAGTTGACACTTTTCTAGTGAGCCTTTGTTAAATTTTATTGTGGTGGAAAAAACATTAATAAAAAGTTTTATGGATAATTATGTGCCGTTTTTTTTTTGTAATGAAGATACCGGTACTCTGAAAAGCTTTGGAGCATGAAGAGTTTAATATTATCCTGTTAGCGAAACATGTTGGCTAAGCTAACTGTTGAAAATGGTGGTTGTTCCAGTTTGATCAAACGTGGCTCTGATTATTGTTTTTACAGAAAGAAAAATAATAATGGCTCAATGAAAACACCTAAATTGTTTACAAAATGTGGGCTAAATGATTAGAGTCTCGCCCATTTTGGCTAATTCAATTCAGTTTATTTCTATAGCTCCAAGTCACAACAGAAGTTACCTCGGGGCACTGAACAGAAACATTCACATAGATTCAGAAGTCAAATTACCCGGTAGTAAAAGTTCTCAACATAAAGAAGCAGCAGGTTGTGTTGAATCTTCACTTCGTCAGCCAATGTTGAGAAGCTAAAACTGGAGAGATATACACAGTATCTGCTAAGCTAATGTTGCCTTTTCAGCTTGATTTACGAGAAATATATATATATATTTTAAAACAAGAACTCAACAAAAGATTAGAAGTTCAAATGAGAAATTAGCCATTATTTCTTAAATTATTAATTTAAAGCTACTAGCTTGTTGAGGCTTATAAAAACACTTTTATTTTGTGAAGTTGTTTTGAACAACTTATACCACGTATTTTATTAAGACATCAAATAATGTTATTTTTGTTGAACATTAATATAAATCCATCTCACCTATTTTTTTTGGTCTTAGTCTATAGCTCTGTTCCACGTCTAGGAAATATTTTGATCATAAAGGTGGATCAGTTGAGGTTGGACGTTTTTCTTCAGCTATCAGAGATTAAAAAAATAAAATTAAAAAAGCAACCTCATCTTCAAAATGTGTTTTATTCTATATTCGGCGTTACAAGATTATGAGGATGCTGGAGGATCTACATGTGGTTGTCATGACAACACAGCCTCCCAGGTGCTAATAGATTCAGCGTTGTCAGGAGGGTGGGAGGATGTGACATCACGGCGGCAGGAAGCGGTGAGGCAGGTCATGGTGAAAGCAGCACGCAGACTTTTGATGATTTGTACATTAACACAACAGGCGGTGTCGGCAGCGACACGCAGGAAGTACCGGCGCCGCTTTAAAAATAAAACTTGGAACACATCAGTTATGAGGTGACTCATCATCTTCTGGACACATTTTGACTAAAACTGAAGTGTGTGTGTGGTTCTGACGTGCAAGGCCTCGTCCTTTTGACTGAGGTTTCATGGAGATGTGTTGCTCTGGTCCCATCAGGTGAACACAGATCATTCACTGCTTCATCAACTTCTAACTTCTAGAGATTCCTCAGCATGTCCTCAGTGGTCGTCATGGATTTGAAAAGAAAATGCTTTATTGTGCGTTTGTGTTAGCAAAATATCTCATGAACCACTGGATGGAACCAAAACTCTAAAAAGTAATCACTGGAAGATGCATTTAGTTCTGAGCTTGCATTCGGCTACTTTTAATTTGTAGTTAGTCTTTTTGTTACGTTTAGCTCTTAGCTATTGTTCTACTACTTTTTGATATCAGGCCAACCTTTTGATACTTTTAGCATCTAGCTAGCCTTTGGAGCTAAAATGTGTTGTAGTAGTCTCATCAGTCATCAGCTCACCTCTCATCAGCTCATCTGTGTCTTATCAATCATCAGCTCATCTGTGTCTCATCAATCATCAGCTCATCTGTGTCTCTGAGACACAGGTGAGCTGATGATTGATAAGGCACAGGTCAGCTGATGACTCATGAGACACAGATAGGGTTGCCAACTCCTTGATAAATAAATAAGGGACACCTCTCGGCAGGCCAGGGCTGGTCACCCCATTTACACCCCCCCCCACACACACACACACACACACACACACACACACCCTGCCTGCCCCTCCTCACTTTGAAATCAACCTGAATTCATTTGGATACGTGTTTTTGAATTATAAAAATATGTATAAACAAATTATTACACAATTAACCATTTATTTTTAGTGCAAATAGAATTGCCAGAAACAAACATATCTTTTGAAAATTATGTATCTTTCTTAAAGTCCATGACCCACCATGTTTTCAAATTGCATCGCCATTAATATTTATTAGTTTATTTAAAAATAATACAGGAGCGTTTATTTATATTGTAGAGAAATAACGCTAAATGTGTTATTTCATGATTTATAGCAGATTTTAGCAGAAGCTCCGGGAAGATCTGCCCCTCTCCAAATATGGGCATTCACATCACTAAAGATTCCGCCTTGGAGTTACAGGCGGAGTTATAATAAGCCTTCATCAACTTCCATGACCGCTGCTCTAAGAGAGGAAAAAAAAAGAGAAGCGGTCGCTCACTGATGTCTGTCATATTCTGAGCAGCATCCACGTAGACATACTAGTTTAATTCGCTTGATCGCGACAAATTCATTCATTTCCGCATCGGCTTTTTATTCTCTCCCCTGACCAGACAGGTCGGGAGTAGAAAGGCAGCCGCGGCGCGGAGCTCTGAGCGCGCGGGCTTCCCCGTGCTCTCCCGTGCTCTCCGTGCTTCCCCGTGCTCCAGCAACAAGGCTGGGACAGAACCGAGCCCCGGCACGAACTTCAAAGCTGACGCAGCGGAACGGGGAGCCAGGGAGAAGACGGGAGAAGCCGCGCGGCTCGCTCCTCTCTGGGCAGAGGAGAGGAGAGCAGCCAGCAACAGTCGCAGCGGTGTTATATCTTATTAAAAAGGTCTATAAAATAAATAAAAAATAAAAACAGAGCACTGGTCCAGCTGTACACAAAAATGCACCAGGAAATATGCAGTTTTACTCTCACTCTCATAAACCTCCATGGAAACTCATCCCTTCCTTCTGGGTGGAGACGTGACAAAAGTCACTCCACACTTCGACACTTTTCGGCCGCGTTTCCGGATTCATTCGGGACTCGGTTGTTTTTTTGTTTTTTTTAACCCTCGCCTGGCCCAAATGCAAAAATGAAAATAGACGAAATATTCTACTACAGTAATAGTTCAATATGGTGAATTGTTACTGTCATGGTGGGTGTTGTCCTTTAAACAGACCTCTGTCCTGCTTAATAACTTAAAACAGTATTAAATAACAAAAAATCAATACGAACATTCTGTAATAGTGCATTTAGTGCAACGTGCAAATAAAGTTTGTAGTAAATTTGTAAACATAAACACATTGGCCCTCATGCACGAACCGTTCGTACGCACAGATTTGTTCTTAAACTGTGCGTACGAGTGATTTAGGATCATTTGTGGCATTCAACAATGTTTTCGTATCCTACGATTTTTTTCAGATACGAACAAAATTTACGAGTGGTCCGGACCTGTCGTATATTTTAGGAGCGTCAGTCTGCTGTCATCCAGACGGAATTTCTCCACTAATAACTTCATATTTCGTTATTTAGAAAATATTTAGAGTTTAAAAAAGTCACGCACCACAATTGTTCTTGACAATAGGTTCTGTTTGAAGTCGAATTATAATTTTAAATGTAATAATGACTAACGGATTAAAGTATTTAAATTAAAATCAATTTGTTATCAATGCCGTTTTCTAACACTACAATATCAATATGAAGATCTCAAACTGAAACCAACTTAAATTATGAATTAATTTAAGTTTACAGGTAGTCCCCGACTTACGAGCGCTCTGACTTACGAGGTCCCGGACTTACGAGCATGCATCTCATTAAAAAAAAAAAAAAAAATTTTTTTTTTACTTTTTTTTTTTTTTTTTTATAAATGAATACATGTACAGTACTGGACAGTCACCAAGCACTTAGTCTATCCTAACACAGTTTTTAAAGATGAAGGAATAAGTTGAATTGTCTCCCTTTCACATAAAGGGAGCAAGCTCCCTATGGAGCCTGCAGGGAGGAGGGAGACAATTCAACTGATTCCTTCATCTTTAAAAACTGTGTTAGGATAGGCTAAGTGCTTGGTGACTGTACAGTACTGTACATTTATCTATTAATAAATAAAAAACAATAAAAAATAAAAATACTGTATATACTGTATATTTTTAATAAATAGATAAATGTACAGTACTGTACAGTCACCAAGCACTTAGCCTATCCTAACACAGTTTTTAAAGATGAAGGAATCAGTTGAATTGTCTCCCTCCTCCCTGCAGGCTCCATAGGGAGCTTGCTCCCTTTATGTGAAAGGGAGACAATTCAACTTATTCCTTCATCTTTAAAAACTGTGTTAGGATAGGCTAAGTGCTTGGTGACTGTCCAGTACTGTACATGTATTCATTTATAAAAAAATATATATTTTTACTATGTGTTCCTACTTACGAATTTTTGACTTACGAGCGCCCCCTAGTGACGGAACTCGCTCGTAAGTCGGGGACTACCTGTAATTTGTCTCGGTAACGCAGACTTTGGTAACGCAGACTTTAGGTTGACCTCCTCCTGTTGCTGTCATAGCTGTCAAATAGCTCAATCAGTAAAGCGTTGCGTCGCAGTGCCGAACCTTATGGGTTCGAGTCCCACATGGGACAACGTTTTTTTTTCTCCTTTTAATTCATTCCAGATTTAAAAAACACAAGAAAACTATTTACAATACAACAAGAAATGAAGCATAAAGTCTTTTTAATCTGGAATGAATAAATAATCTAAAGAAAGAAGGAAAAAAAAAATAGTCATACCTCGTGGGACTCGAACCCACGAGGTCTCGATAAGCAGTGCAATGCTTTACCCAGTTGGCCACCAGGTCGCGTGTATATTTTAAGGTCCACATTTCTTATAAACAAACATTCTTTGGCTTTAGTTGGTCATTTACTCCCATGAGTGACGCTGCTAATAAGGACAGATTTTCTTTTCTTGACCTCAGAGAGCAGAACTTCAATCTCCGCACCGGTAGAGTTCTTCTTTTTACTTTTCGCTGTCATTTTATGAACGAACACGTTTTGCCTCTGAGGCAGGAAACGTAGCCTTATATGGTGTTTTGAGGGGTGGGAATTATGTAAATAACCTCTCCGCGTGCACGCGCAGGTTGATAGAACAGGTGGGATTCATCATATTTGCGCAGCCATTTACACACTTTTCCTGAGGATAGAAGAGTTTGTTGAATCTGACGTGGCATGTTCGTACGAACGCTTCGTACGAACAAAAGTAGGAGAAATTTAGGATAAAAATACGAACATGTTCGTGCATGAGGGCCATTGTGCCTCAAAGGCCATGGCTTTCCACTTGTAGTAAAAATAAAAAACTTGTAAACTAAACAGTGGAACGTTACATTATGGAGTCAACCTATTTTTTCCATTTGTTTTTCTGCTGAGATCGTGCTGCAGCAAGGAGTGCTCTGTTTTTCAGTGCCAAAGAGTAAAACTCTGAGCAAGACATTTCATAATTTAGACTGACAATGAGCTCACTTCTAATTAGTTCAGTAGAACATTTGTTTCGCACATCAGTCCACTTACTTTTCATGAAAGAGAAAATCCTTTCCACAAACCCAGTGGAAGATGGGATGCTGAGGACAAAGGATACAACAGCCTGGATGTTGGGGAGGTCAGCTGCCTGAAGAACTTGCATCCACTTCTCTGCTGTTCCCTGGGACTGCCACCTTTCTTTCTCCTGAGGTGAGGTGGTGAGGTGGTCTATCAGGCTGTTTGCAGTCACACATTCCTCATACAGCTCATCCATACATGTTTAGCCTGCCAAAAGGTGTTAAAGTTCATTAGTGACACATAGCCTAGGTTATGTAGTGATAAA
>JBBPBX010113815.1:0-10413 GCA_038048925.1 Garcialebias charrua | reverse complement strand
AAGACATGTTAAGTGCAATTTGAAATAAGAAATATAAAATGTGATAAAAAATGCATTTTTGTGTTTATTTCATTCCTATTCAAGACACTTTGATAAGAATGACTATATATTTAATATAGACGGATACAGTGCATCTATGTTTACAATTTTGGTTGGTGGTGTGCCTCTGGATTTTTTTCAATGAAAACACTGTGCCTTGGCTCAAAAAAGGCTGACAAACACTGGGTTACATGACTGCTCACTCTAAACTAATAATTAGTTGAAGTACCTTTTCATTAAATTATAGCCTTCAGTTCTTCTGAGACTGAAGGCTGAGGGGAATTTACGCAGCTAGCTTATCGCTCATTAAAGTGTTTCTATTTTTTTCTTGCAACAGATTGTTTTTCTTGTTAAATTGTACGGGGCATATGTTACAGTAAAAGTGGAAAATGTATAATTTTTTACATTGCACAGACCTGGCAGACAAGAACGTTTAGAACATATATCTTTTGTGGGTTGGAGGCACCAATTTGTCTTCTCACTTTTTTTTCAGGCATTAAACCTTTCCAGTGTGATCGCTGTGGGAAAAAGTTCACACGGGCCTACTCCCTAAAGATGCATCGGCTGAAGCACGAAGGTAAACGCTGTTTCCGGTGCCAGATTTGTAGCGCCACATTCACGTCCTTCGGTGAATATAAGCATCACATGAGGGTCTCCCGACACATAATCCGCAAGCCGCGGATTTATGAGTGCAAAACATGCGGCGCCATGTTCACCAACTCTGGCAATTTAATTGTACACCTGAGGAGTCTGAACCATGAGGCATCCGAACTAGCAAACTACTTCCAGAGCAGGTGAGGAGTCTGGGGGTATTGACCCCCATCATTTACTCAGGTCTCACCTGGGTGAAAAAATAACTTCAGTTTACAGTGTAATACCTGAAGTTTAATGGATCGTTGTCCTGACTTCGGTTGTGTTGAATTGTTATTGAGATAATGACGTATTTTGTTGTATTTACATGGAAATTGTAATGTCTTGTTTAAAATATTTGTTAAACATTGCAGGAAGTAGGGTCATTTTCATTTTTCATGATGACTACGGTAAGTAAGAAAGCTGGTCTGGTTTAGGGACTAACTGAGTCACAAAATACTGAGCTGTGACATGAGATTTGGTTTTGTTTTCAAAACCGTAAACTAACTTTACTGAGAGTTATCTCATTCTCATCTTACCTAAAGCCAGTGGAGAAGCACACACGTGCACACTAATGCCCCATTTGCACTGCCTCTACACAGACCCAACTATGGACACCGTGCCACTGAAAGAACCCTTTTGCATTAATACTTTAGCTAAAATTTTAGCTGATTTGAGGCTGATTTGAGTCCTCTTTTCGTCCCTGCTTCTCTGGTGGGATCGACCGAGCTCAGTCGAGCCGAGTCCGGACCAAAACGTGAATGCAGGACTGATTGGTCAGGGGGAGGAGTCACTGGATCAGAAACTTTTCACCGATCTGCCATTGGAATTTCTCGGGACACGGCGCAGCGGCTGGATCTATTTTAAAGATTTTAAAAACCATAATGACAACACCGTGTTTAATTCTGAAGTCCAGGCATTTTTTGTGTTTGGTGATTGACGAGCGAGCTGAGTCACTGCGGAGGATCATACGAGCTGCCGACCTGCGAAGCACATGAGGCCGGACCCCAAGCCCCGGCTTCGCCTACTCACAAAGGTCGGATTCTGAGCCCTGGCAGGCGGGAGAGTACCAGGAGTCCGAGAAGGAAGGTGGAAACGTTGTGTATAAAAAATACAATTTTTTTCATCAGTGAAGATTAAAAATAAATAAATGGTGCCAGCTTTATCATGAAATCCTGTTTTAACTTGGACTTTATTAAATAATCTGTTAATTAAAGTTAACTCATCTGAAAAATCATAAAAAGACAAAATTGTTATCAGGAATATTTCCCTTAAACATGTTTAAAGAAGAGATACAGCCTTTGGTACAACTTAATTCTAACCCACAGATGTACAAATCACAAAACAAGAATTACACTTTAAATTAAAGCTTTAAATAAAAGCTAAACTTTAAACCTAAACTAAACTTTAAATAAAAGCTAAACTTTAAAAGCCAAACTTAAAATCAAAGCTAAACTTTAAATAAAAGCTCAACTTTAAATAACTGTTCAATCATCTTGGGCCTTCTTTGTTGCACCTTCCTCTTTATGATGCACCAAATGTTCTCTATAGGTGAAAGATCTGGACTGCAGGCTGGACATTTCAGTACCCGGATCCTTCTCCTACGTAGCCATGATGTTGTGATTGCTGCAGAATGTGGTCTGGCATTATCTTGTTGAAAAATGCAGGGTCTTCCCTGAAAGAGATGACGTCTAGATGGAGCATATGTTGTTCTAGAACCTGAACATAGTTCTCTGCATTAATGGTGCCTTTCCAGACATGCAAGCTGCCCATGCCACAAGCGCTCATGCAACCCCATACCATCAGTGATGCAGGCTTCTGAACGGAGCGTTGATAACAACTTGGGCTATCCTTGTCCTCTCTGGTCCGGATGACATGGCGTCCCAGTGTTCCATAAAGAACTTCAAATCGTGACTCATCTGACACAGAACAGTCTTCCATTTTGCCACACTCCATTTTAAATGACCCCTGGCCCAGTGCAAACGTCTGAGCTTGTGGAGCTTGCTTAGAAATGGCTTCCTCTTTGCACTGTAGAGTTTCAGCTGGCAACGGCGGATGGCACGGTGGATTGTGTTCACTGACAATGCTTTCTGGAAGTATTCCTGAGCCCATTCTGTTATTTCCTTGACAGTGGCATTCCTGTTTGAGGTGCAGTGACGTTTAAGGGCCCGGAGATCACGAGCATCCAGTAGAGTTTTACGGCCTTGACCCTTACGCACAGCGATTGTTCCAGATTCTCTGAATCTTTTGATGATGTTATTCATTCATTCATTCATTCAACCTTTATTTATACAGGCTAGCCTCGTTGAGTCACGGGGACTCATTTACAAGAGGGACCTGTCTCACTCACACCAAACAACCATCCACTCTCACACTCACACCTAGGGTCAATTTAGAGTCACCAATCAGCCTAACAAGCATGTTTTTTGGTCTGTGGGAGGAAACCGGAGTACCCGGAGGAAACCCACGCATGCACGGGGAGAACATGCAAACTCCACCCAGAAAGGCCCCGGACCGGGATTTGAACCGGCAACCTTCTCGCTGAGAGGCAGCAGCTCTACCAGTTGTGCCACCGTGCTGTTATGCACGGTTGATGATGATAACTTAAAAGTCTTTGCTATTTTACGCTGGGTAACACCATTCTGGTATTGCTGCACTATCTTTCTGCGCAACAATGGTGGAATTGGTGATCCTCTTACCATCTTGGCTTCTGAGAGACACTGACACTCTGAGAAGCTCTTTTTATACCCAATCATGTTGTCAATTGACCTAATTAGTGTTAATTGGTCTTCCAGCTGTTCGTTATATGCTCAATTTCCTTTTTCCAGCCACTTATTGCTACTTGTCCCAACTTTTTTGGGATTTGTTGACACTGAAATTTTGAATCAACATATTTTTCCTTTTACATTTTACATTTACTCAGATTAAACTTTTGATCTGTCATCTATGTTCTATTATGACTTCCGGTGCATCCTGGCTGCCGCTGCTCATCATACTTTTTTCTTGTTTTTGTTTTATTCAGTACTTTTTAATGTTTTTTCACCGATCCTTGCCTGGGCATTTCTACTCATCATCAAACATGGATTTTACTTGGATTTACCTGCTGCCTGCTCTGGTTTGGACTCTCCAGCTGATCATCATCCACCACCCAGCATCTGGCCTTCTCCATTACTCAGCCGTTGAGCTCATTCGTCTTTGTTTCCTACCTGCCGTCCCGCCTGTGCTCCCTCTTCAGGAAATTGCCTTCCATCCTCGTCGGAGATACATTCACCGGGGCTCCCGCGGTGGACTCAACTCTGACAAGGCTAATCCCATAACCTCCATCTGGTCTGACTCTCACCATTCTTCACGCCGCAATGCTCGGGCCGCTTACAGTAGTAGCACGTTTGCCAACCTAGCTCGGTCGGCTAACGCTCCAGTCGCTACCTCCGCCTCCTCCGTAAAGTTTGGACTTCTGAACGTTCGCTCTCTCACAGGCAAAGGTCAGCTTATTCAAGATCTAATATCTGACCGTAAGCTAGATTTCATCTGCTTAACAGAAACGTGGCAACAACAAAATGAATTTTTTCATTTGAATGAGTCTACACCACCGGGGTTTGTTTACATCGCCAAATCCCGCGAGTCCAGCCACGGAGGAGGTCTCGCGATAATTCACAGCGAGAACTGGATGGTCACGCCGGTTCACACACCTCCCTCCTCCTCCTTTGGACACACTGTGTCTACTCTCCGGCCCGACCCCCACCGTTGTTGCCACTTTATACCGCCCGCCAAAAGTAAGCAACACTTTCATGAATGACTTTGCTGCTCTAATGGCCCATCTCTCAGCTCTTTCACCCAACATTATCCTGCTGGGAGATTTCAATATTCATATGGATGAAGACAACAACCCCCTTACCAGAGACTTCACATCCTGCCTGGACAGCTGTGGCTTCCAACAATTTATCAACTTTCCAACCCACATAAAGGGCCACACTTTGGACTTACTTTGCTGCTCCGGACTCTCTCCTCTTAACTGTTCTTCTGATGATCTTCCTTTTACTGATCACCTGATGATTTCATTCAATGTCAATCTTAAGTGTTCCTCAGAGGAACCTCAACACACTCTTTTCTTCCGTAATATCAAGAACATCAACCATGACACTCTTTTATCTCATATTAATAATACCTTCTTCACCTTCAATTCTTCTAACCCAGAGGATCTTGTCACATTCTACAACAACAGCCTCACCAACATCCTTAACTCTGTTGCTCCTTTGAAAACCCGGTCTGTTTCCTTCTCCAACTCTGCACCCTGGTTCACTCCAGAACTCCGTTCCCTGAAAACCAAAGGTCGGTGGCTAGAGCGTCTCTATAAAAAAATCCTGTCTCACAATTCACAAGGAACTTTATGCAAACTGTCACGATCTGGTGCGGTGTTGGATGAACCCAGAGATGCAGACAGGCAGAACACTCGGAGGCACGAGTTGAAAATTAATAAATCATTTAATGTGTTGTGAACACAAACTCATAACTAAGACAGGGCAGTACTCACGACTCTTTGAGTTAGGATGTGGCACAAGCATGGACACGACACACCAGGTAGATCGACGAATGACCCCACACTCAAACCCACACCCACATAAACTAATATATGCACTGTCATTACCAAAAACCCAAAACACCTGAGAATGCAGCAGTCCAGTAATTACCCAAAACCCAAAACACCTGAGGAATGGCCCACAATCCTGACAGTACCCCCACCCCACAGACGCCCCACGGCGTCCCAAAGAAACCCCCCAAAAGAACAAGGGTGGGCGGAGGGAGGCAACAGGCACCACAAGCCAGTTCAGGAGGACGTCCAGGAGGTCGCCCATCACCACCCGCCAGAACCGGAGGACGTCCAGGAGACCGCCCATCGCGCTGCGTCACGTCGGGCGGGCGACAGGGAGGCCGTCCATCCTGCAGCGCCACCTCCGGAGGACGTCCAGGAGGCCGCCCATCACCACCAGCCAGGTCCGGAGGACGTCCAGGAGACCGGCCATCACCGGCAGGCACCGCGACCCCAAGGACGGCAACGGCAGGAACCAAGACGTCGACGGCCAGGACACGTTCAGAGTAGGCCGGCAAACGTCCCCCGTCGACCGGAACACTGCCTTCGTTGGTCAAAACATCAGCCTGAACACCATCATCGTCGGCCGGAACACCATCATCGTCGGCCGGAACACCATCATCGTCGGCCGGAACACCATCATCGTCGGCCGGAACACCATCATCGTCGGCCGGAACACCATCATCGTCGGCCGGAAACCATCATCGTCGGCCGGAAACCCATCATCGTCGGCCGGAAACCCATCATCGGCCGGAACACCGCCATAGTCGGTCGGAACCAAGACCCCGACAGCAGGGACTTGGTCGTCCGGTCCCGAGTCGTCGATGGCAGAACCACGATCGTCGTTGACCACCGAGACGACCCCAGGCGTAGGGACGTCAAGCGGCGAGACGTCTTCAGGACCCTCGTCGTCAGGACCCTTGAGACCCTCGTCGTCGAGACCCTCGTCGTCGGGACCCTCGTCGTCGTCAGGACCCTCGTCGTCGAGACCCTCTTTGTGAGGACCCACGTCGTCGTCGAGCGGCGAGATGTCTGCTTTGTTGAGACCCTCGTCATCGGGACCCACGTCGTGGGGACCCTCATCGACGTCGAGCGGCGAGATGTCTGCTTTGTTGAGACCCTCGTCATCGGGACCCACGTCGTGGGGACCCTCATCGTGGAGACCCTCATCGACGTTGAGCGGCGAGATGTCTGCTTCGTTGAGACCCTCGTCGTCAGGACCCTCATCGTGGAGACCCTCATCGACGTCGAGCGGCGAGATGTCTACTTTGTTGAGACCCTCGTCATCGGGACCCACGTCGTGGGGACCCTCATCGTGGAGACCCTCATCGATGTCGAGCGGCGAGATGTCTGCTTCGTTGAGACCCTCGTCGTCGTGACCCTCATCGTGGAGACCCTCGTCATCGTCGAGCGGTGAGATCCCTTCAGGGTCCTCTGCGGTGACTGCAGTAACAGCAGTCTCAGAAGACCATGGTCCCACTACAGGTTCTGGACAACCTGCAGACTCTGGAACGCCTGAGGCAGGTCTTCGTCTAGGCGCTGGCACGGGAACCAGTCTGGGCGCTGGCACGGGAACCAGTCTGGGCGCTGGCACGGGAACCAGTCTGGGCGCTGGCACGGGAACCAGTCTGGGCGCTGGCGTAGACAGGGCAGCGCCCTCTGCTGGCGTAGACAGGGCAGCGCCCTCTGCTGGCGTAGACAGGGCAGCGCCCTCTGCTGGCGTAGACAGGGCAGCGCCCTCTGCTGGCGTAGACAGGGCAGCGCCCTCTGCTGGCGTAGACAGGGCAGCGCCCTCTGCTGGCGTAGACAGGGCAGCGCCCTCTGCTGGCGTAGACAGGGCAGCAAACAACAGCATGGACTCATCCCTCAAAGTCTTAACCCAAGTCAGTATCTGTGTGCGACCTGGATCTGGTAGCAAACAGGAATTGGCAATGATTAATTCTTCTGCAAGGGAAAAAGACCTGATTTTATGTTGTAGGTCCACACTACTGAGGGCAGCCTGAAGCAGTCTCTCAATCTGCTGGATAACGAGAGTGGCCTCCCGCATCTGTACAACAGCGACCCCTGGGGTTGATGAGTGCTCTGTGCGTTCGTCCTCAGAGTGGGAGCTCACACACTTCTCCTTCCGTGAAGGCTTTGCTGGAGGAGGCATCCTTGGGTCCCCAGCTGCGTGTCGTGCAGGATCCATCTCTGTGTGTCCTGCAGACGTGTGAACTGGGACCACATACCCCCCCTTCAGCGAACGTCTCCCCGGAGACGTCACAGGGCACGAGGCCGGGCACCCCTCCCCCAACGAAATCCCCCTCGGCGCTGTTGACAGCGTGGGAAGTGGGACAGTAGGCGGGGCGGGCAGAAACCCGGAAACGTTCAGCGTCTTCGTTCGCCGCTTCCTCCCGCGGCGACGCGGTGCCGGAGCTGAACTGGACCAGAACGCTTCGGGTTCCGAGTCGTCCTCAGAAATGGACCACAAAGCCAACGCAGGCGAAGGAGGGCAGAAAAAAACCATGTCGGAGCGGTCGCCCCCGCGTCTCCTCCGCGCTCGCTCCTCCAGTAAGAGAGGAGAAGGCAGGATTTCCACTCCGGGTCCGCAACTCCAACCGGGTGCCGCCTGAAACCCGCTGACTCGAATGGCGGCTGCTCCCTTCTGAGCTGTAGCCGTCACTTTCTGCTCACGAGTGACTTGGATCATCTGTCTGCGGGGGTTCCGGTCAGGTGGGGTCATTATGTCACGATCTGGTGCGGTGTTGGATGAACCCAGAGATGCAGACAGGCAGAACACTCGGAGGCACGAGTTGAAAATTAATAAATCATTTAATGTGTTGTGAACACAAACTCATAACTAAGACAGGGCAGTACTCACGACTCTTTGAGTTAGGATGTGGCACAAGCATGGACACGACACACCAGGTAGATCGACGAATGACCCCACACTCAAACCCACACCCACATAAACTAATATATGCACTGTCATTACCAAAAACCCAAAACACCTGAGAATGCAGCAGTCCAGTAATTACCCAAAACCCAAAACACCTGAGGAATGGCCCACAATCCTGACAGCAAACCACGTCATCCATTACAAGAACAGTATTTCTCAAGCCAAATCCAGCTACTTCTCAGACATCATCAGTTCCAATGTTGGTAATTCAAAGACATTGTTCTCTCTCCTTCACCGTTCTGTCTCATCTCCTAACTCTCTACCCTCTCACATGGTTTCCACAGAATTTTGCAACTCCCTTATGTCATATTTCAATGAAAAGATTATTTCAATTCATAAACACCTTGGACCAAATACTGCCCCCAGCATCCTTGTTGAACTCCCCCCTCCCTCCCTCCCTTTCTCTGTCTTCTCCCTCCCCTCTGCTGATGACATTGCTGACATTATCAGCAAGTCCAAGTCCTCATCCTGTCAACTTGATCCATTTCCCACAGTTCTTGTTAAATCCTGTCTCCCGTCTCTGCTCCCTATCATCACTAACATCATCCACTCCTCCCTAACTTCTGGCATTGTTCCCACGGCCTTCAAATCTGCTGCCATCACCCCCATCATCAAAAAAACAGGTCTTGACTTTACCAACTTCAGTAATCTCCGTTCGATCTCCAATCTGCCCTTTATTTCCAAGGTTCTTGAAAAAGTTTTTTCTAGTCAACTTCACTCACACCTGTCCAACAATAACATTTATGAAGAGTTTCAATCCGGTTTTTGCCCCCACCATAGCACCGAAACAGCTCTAATAAAAATTACTAACGACCTTCTTCTTGCTGCTGACTCTGGTCTTCTGTCCATCCTCATTCTTCTTGATCCAAGTTCTGCCTTCGACACCATCTGTCATTCTATCCTCCTCAACAGACTAACCTCCATTGACATCTCAGGTACTCCGATAGACTGGTTCAACTCTTATCTCTCCAACCACACTCAGTTCATTCAGATTAATTCCTTCTGTTCCCAGTCCTCCCCCGTCTCCATGGGTGTCCCCCAAGGCTCTGTCCTCAGACCCCTCCTCTTCATCATTTACCTCCTTCCTCTAGGTCACATCTTCCGGAAATATGGCATCCATTTCCACTGTTATGCTGATGACACACAGCTTTACTTGTCAACAAAACCAAAACTCCACCCACCCACCCTCCATCCTCACCAACTGTCTTATTGAGCTAAATCACTGGTTTTCTAACAATTTCCTTAAACTAAACAGTAACAAAACAGAAATCATTCTTGTTGGTACCAAAAACTCCATTTCAAGATCAGAACATCTTCTCGTCCCCCTTAACAACTCTCTGCTATCCCCCTCCCCTCAGGTCAAGAGTCTCTGTGTCATCCTCAACACCACTCTCTCCTTAACCTCACACATCAACAATGTTACTCGGTCTGCCTATTTCCACCTCTGAAATATTAACCGTCTCCGTCCTTCTCTCACACCCCGTTCCACAGCCATCCTTGTGCACAGTTTTGTGACTTGGGTGGAAACAAGATGGCTGCCGCGTGCGGACGAACAGAGGAACGCTCTGCTTCGTGGGAGTCATAAAACTCAAACAGGATCAAACGAACAACTCACTTTTCAAACTCTTTTTTTTTTTTCAAACGAGCATTTGTCTGACCTTTATTGTTGTCGGTGGGAATTACGGTGCTTTTGCTGCTGTCGTCAGCCTGGTGGACGGCTGGAGCCGGGGGACCTGTGGGAGAGACGGTGCTTCCGCTGCTGACGTCGGCCCTGTGGATGGCTGGAGGAGCCGGGGAAACTTGCTCTCTTCATCTGGGCGTCGAGTCCGTGGCCTGGTGGCCGCCGTTTGAAGGCTGTTTTGGAAGTTGCTAGTGGACGGGTGTCGGGTCTTTGTCCTCATTTACCCATTCATACATCACTCTACTAGATCTATTGAAAGATTAAAGGGGACCACAGATGCAAAATTCACTTTTTAATGTTTTTTTTTACTCTACTTTGGGTATTTACTTCTTAAAAAAACAGTCCTAGGGCCAAAGAAATGCACCCAGTGGTTTATTTACTCTAAGTAGATTTATTTTTCAGTGATATAAATGTCTCGTTTTCAAATCCTGCGGTTTGTGACGTCACAAGCCGTAGGACAACCCACCCCAAACCTGAGTCCAGCCCCTCACCTAGCAACCCCTGGTTAGGCTCAACCCACTTCAGTATAAAAGACGT
>JBBPBX010113814.1:0-10413 GCA_038048925.1 Garcialebias charrua | reverse complement strand
GTGAAAAGCATTTTCAACAGATGCAGTAATAGTCTGTTATTATATACATGTACATTTATTGAGATTTTTACATTTCACAGATTTAGACACATCATGGGTACTGGAAACCACAGTACTGTACTCTTGCGAAGGAAATGCATTTCTGATCTTGGAGACAGCACAGGCAGGGTGAATTCTTCTGTCATGTCTGCGTAGAATGAAATAGATGAATCTGCTCAACCTTCTAGCAATATATCTGTAGATCCTGGGAACACACAGTTACATATATTGTAAAGAAAAGTAATGATGGGGAAATGTAATGCAATTAAAGAAAATCTGTATCACAAATATTTACTGCACACTGCTGAACAGGAAAAATAGAAAAAAATAAATCCATAACACTAAGGTTTTTCCTCTAAAATAATCAAATATGCTTCAGTTACACAAAAAACAGACTGCTAAAAAGTAAAGTGTTAAAATTATAATCTGGTCATCTTTGATTTAACAAACTGAAATTTGTCAGTATAATTTCTCAGGAATAACTGACTTACTCATGACGTGGTTCATTGTCCCCGATTGGACCTTCATCCTGCAGGTATTGACTTCAAATCCTTCATGGTGAGTGATGCAGCTTACATCTGCTTCCTGCAGCCTGAAGGAGAAGGCATCTCCTGGCAGCAGATGCTCTCCCGCTGTGTCTGCATAGGGAAACAGTGCCCACATGTACACCTGCTGCAACAGCAATAAAGCAGTAGTTAGCTACCTACATACATTTATATTGTAAACAAAACACATTTCATCACATCAAACTGACAATTAAGTTACATTTGGTAATAATTACCTCAACATCTTTTTTACATTGCTGATTTGTATAAAAAAAAAAAAGTCATACTTAGATCCTCCTAAATGAGCATTTCCAGGGATATGATATACAGTAATAACATCACTATAATTTATTAACATTTTGTCTAAATACTTTTGTACGTTATTGTAATTAGGCTATTTTTTCTACTAAACACTTTGAGACTTAACCTTCAGTTTGATGTGATGGGTCACAGATAAACACAGAACCCCTGGGCTTAGACACAGACAATGTGAAGCTATTAGCTGCAGCATGCTAACGTTAGCATGCGGCGCTAGCATGCGGTGGCTAACGCACGGCTATTCATATTTCCAGGATAGAAATGCCCATTAATGCACTAAATCACCAAACTGTTTTTGACAAACTAAAGTGATATGGGGGGTGGGGGGAATCAATTCTTACCATTCCACGTTGCCAACTCTGTCATTGGGCTCATTGTCTTGGAGACCATGATGGCACAATATACGTCATTTCCTGTCCTCCAGAAATTACCATAAATCGGCAGGAAGTGCAGGAAGAATGTAAAAAACTATTTCTGACTGAAAAAAGCATACACAGTATGTTTATGTGTGTTGTTTACTATATGAAATTCTTGTTATATCGATTTTTTCAGATTTGATTACATTTCTCCTTTAAATTACTGCGGTAGATTACCGCCATACCACCACCGCGGCCGGTGCTGCGGGCTCTCTGTAGATAACTGTATCCAGAGGGACAAGTTTCATTTAAAGAACTGTATACATCTGGTTGATGCCAAGTTTCTGTAAGACACATGAGGTCCAAGTTCTTCTCCAGAATGTGATCATGAATAAGACATGATTTGTTGGATAGTGATTGTACATTGAAAAATTCTATTTTAATACCAGTTGGAGTATGAGCTTTTTGAACCGGTTTAAGCAGACTGAAGTCCACTCAACGTTTCCCCTGCCACTTCGTGCGATGTGGACTACAAGAGACTACAAACGCAGCGTTCTGATGACGTAATCGAGGTGCGACATGGCGCGTGGCCCACAGAGAAAGTATGGAGTCCGACCCAGCTATTTGAGAATAAACGGATTTCTTCCGAGAGCTTCTATGGATGTAACGAGGTCTACGCAGAAGTCCCAGTTGTTTGATGCTGGAAACAGAAGGAGGAATGGAGCAGTTGTTAAACCCAAACAACTGCGAAGCTGAGTGTGTCAACATCGACGAGCTGGTGGCTCACTCACTCTTTGCCCCACTCCCATCAGGACGGAGGTTGAGGAGCATCAAATGTAGAACCACTAGACTGAGGAACAGCTTCTACCCTGAGGCTGTTAGACTCATGAATAAATAAACAATAAGAATAATCACTGCAAAATATCACATCATGCTGATGCTGATCTGTTTCTTGTTGCTGTGTTCATCTGTGACCATCTGCTCATACAGACTCATGTTCGTGCTGCTGTTTATAATGATGTTTTTCTACTACATTAGGGCTTAGTGTATTACTAGTTGATGTTTTTCTTAGTTAATTCTAGATGTTATTACTGTTTTTCTCTTGCATTTGTTGTTGGATGTAACTGGGACCCTGTGTACATAATCTCGTTTTCATCACATGTACCACATGCGGTGCAAATGACAATAAAGACTCTCTGACTCTGACTCTGACTCTGAAGCTAGCACAGAGCTAGCCGCTAACAGCAGACCCACGGCTCCGAAAAAAATATACAAGAAGCAGTGAGAGTTAACTTGAACAAGCATTACCTAGAAGAGGAGCATAGGAGAGAATCCAGAACAGTCCAGATGACACAGGAGGCAGCAGGTAAGCGAATAATAAATGTAGCTACATGGTTCTCCAAACAAAATGCGTGCTGGAGTTTACGGGAGGTTGACAGCCCAAAATTCCGGTTAGACTAGTAAAGTTTTCTATTTAATGAATCCAGCAAACAAGTCAAATCTTGGCCTCGCTAGTCTCCCATCCTGAGCAAGCACAATGGCATCAGTGGAAAGGAAAAACTCCCTTTTATAAGGAAGAAACCTCTAGCAGAACCAGGCTCAGGACAAGCGGTCATCTGCTTTGACCGGCAGCGTGTAACGTCTGCACAGCGCAGTCAGACAAGACAGGTGCTCTATCTCTTAATCACAGAAAGGTAGAAATGCCCAACAAGGGTCGGTGAATAAAACAGCAGAAAGTAACAAGAAAAAAGTACAAGGAGCAGAAAGTACGAGGAGCAACGGCAGCCAGGAGCGCCCGCATCCGCTCCTGGAAGTCATGATTAATCTAGATTGGATTCATTTTGATTGGATTCATTTTGATTGGATTCATCTTGATTGGTTCATCTTGATAGATTCATCTTGTTTGATTCATATTGATTCATTCATCTTGACTGATTCATCTTGTTTGATTCATCGTAATTGATTCATCTTGATTGATTCATCTTGTTTGATTCATCTTGTTTGATTCATATTGTTTGATTCATCTTGATTGATTTATCTTGTTTGATTCATCTTGTTTGATTCATATTGTTTGATTCATCTTGATTGATTTATCTTGTTTGATTCATCTTGATTGATTCATCTTGATTGGATTCATTTTGATTGGATTCATCTTGATTGGTTCATCTTGATAGATTCATCTTGTTTGATTCATATTGATTCATTCATCTTGACTGATTCATCTTGTTTGATTCATCGTAATTGATTCATCTTGATTGATTCATCTTGTTTGATTCATCTTGTTTGATTCATATTGTTTGATTCATCTTGATTGATTTATCTTGTTTGATTCATCTTGATTGATTCATCTTGATTGATTTATCTTGTTTGATTCATCTTGATAGATTCACCTTGATAGATTCATCTTGACAGATTCATCTTGTTTGATTCACCTTGATAGATTCATCTTGACAGATTCATCTTGTTTGATTCATATTGATTAATTCATCTTGACTGATTCATCTTGTTTGATTCATCGTGATTGATTCATCTTGATTGATTCATCTTGTTTGATTAATCTTGATTGATTAATCTTGAATGATTTATCTTGTTTGCTTCATCTTGATTGATTCATCTTGATTGATTCATCTTGATTGATTCATCTTGATTGATTCATCTTGTTTGATTCATCTTGTTTGATTCATCTTGATTGATTCATCTTGATTGATTCATCTTGTTTGATTCATCTTCTTTGATTAATCTTGAATGATTTATCTTGTTTGATTCATCTTGATTGATTAATCTTGAATGATTTATCTTGTTTGCTTCATCTTGATTGATTCATCTTGATTGATTCATCTTGTTTGATTCATCTTGTTTGATTCATCTTGATTGATTCACCTTGATTGATTCATCTTGTTTGATTCATCTTCTTTGATTAATCTTGATTGATTTATCTTGTTTGATTCATCTTGATTGATTCATCTTGATTGATTCATATTGTTTGATTCATCTTGATTGATTTATCTTGTTTGATTCATCTTGATTGATTCATCTTGATTGATTTATCTTGTTTGATTCATCTTGATAGATTCACCTTGATAGATTCATCTTGACAGATTCATCTTGTTTGATTCATATTGATTAATTCATCTTGACTGATTCATCTTGTTTGATTCATCGTGATTGATTCATCTTGATTGATTCATCTTGTTTGATTAATCTTGATTGATTAATCTTGAATGATTTATCTTGTTTGCTTCATCTTGATTGATTCATCTTGATTGATTCATCTTGATTGATTCATCTTGATTGATTCATCTTGTTTGATTCATCTTGTTTGATTCATCTTGATTGATTCATCTTGATTGATTCATCTTGTTTGATTCATCTTGTTTGATTCATCTTGAATGATTTATCTTGTTTGATTCATCTTGTTTGATTCATCTTGTTTGATTCATCTTGATTGATTCATCTTGTTTGATTCATCTTGTTTGATTCATCTTGATTGATTCATCTTGATTGATTCATCTTGTTTGATTAATCTTCTTTGATTAATCTTGAATGATGAATCTTGTTTGATTAATCTTGTTTGATTCATCTTGATAGATTCATCTTGAATGATTTATCTTGTTTGATTCATCTTGTTTGATTCATCTTGATAGATTAATCTTTAATGATTTATCTTGTTTGATTCATCTTGAATGATTTATCTTGTTTGATTCATCTTGTTTGATTAATCTTGATTGATTTATCTTGTTTGATTCATCTTGTTTGATTCATCTTGTTTGATTCACCTTGATTGATTCATCTTGTTTGATTCATCTTGTTTGATTCATCTTGATTGATTCATCTTCTTTGATTAATCTTGATTGATTAATCTTCTTTGATTAATCTTGATTGATTAATCTTCTTTGATTAATCTTGATTGATTCATCTTGATTGACAGGTCCCTCTTGTAAATGAGTCCCCGTGACTCAACGAGGATAGCCTGTATAAATAAAGGTTGAATGAATGAATGAATGAATGAATGATTGATTTATCTTGATTGATTCATATTGATTGATTCATCTTGACTGATTCATCTTGTTTGATTCATCGTAATTGATTCATCTTGATTGATTCATCTTGTTTGATTCATCTTGTTTGATTCATATTGTTTGATTCATCTTGATTGATTTATCTTGTTTGATTCATCTTGATTGATTCATCTTGATTGATTTATCTTGTTTGATTCATCTTGATAGATTCACCTTGATTGATTCATCTTGACTGATTCATCTTGTTTGATTCATCGTAATTGATTCATCTTGATTGATTCATCTTGTTTGATTCATCTTGTTTGATTCATATTGTTTGATTCATCTTGATTGATTTATCTTGTTTGATTCATCTTGATTGATTCATCTTGATTGATTTATCTTGTTTGATTCATCTTGATAGATTCACCTTGATAGATTCATATTGATTAATTCATCTTGACTGATTCATCTTGTTTGATTCATATTGATTCATTCACCTTGACTGATTCATCTTGTTTGATTCATCGTAATTGATTCATCTTGTTTGATTCATCGTAATTGATTCATCTTGATTGATTCATCTTGTTTGATTCATCTTGTTTGATTCATATTGTTTGATTCATCTTGATTGATTTATCTTGTTTGATTCATCTTGATTGATTCATCTTGATTGATTTATCTTGTTTGATTCATCTTGATAGATTCACCTTGATAGATTCATCTTGACAGATTCATCTTGTTTGATTCATATTGATTTATTCATCTTGACTGATTCATCTTGTTTGATTCATCGTGATTGATTCATCTTGATTGATTCATCTTGTTTGATTAATCTTGATTGATTAATCTTGAATGATTTATCTTGTTTGATTCATCTTGATTGATTCATCTTGATTGATTCATCTTGATTGATTCATCTTGATTGATTCATCTTGATTGATTCATCTTGTTTGATTCATCTTGTTTGATTCATCTTGATTGATTCATCTTGATTGATTCATCTTGTTTGATTCATCTTCTTTGATTAATCTTGAATGATTTATCTTGTTTGATTCATCTTGATTGATTAATCTTGAATGATTTATCTTGTTTGCTTCATCTTGATTGATTCATCTTGATTGATTCATCTTGTTTGATTCATCTTGTTTGATTCATCTTGATTGATTCACCTTGATTGATTCATCTTGTTTGATTCATCTTCTTTGATTAATCTTGATTGATTTATCTTGTTTGATTCATCTTGATTGATTCATCTTGATTGATTCATATTGTTTGATTCATCTTGATTGATTTATCTTGTTTGATTCATCTTGATTGATTCATCTTGATTGATTTATCATGTTTGATTCATCTTGATAGATTCACCTTGATAGATTCATCTTGACAGATTCATCTTGTTTGATTCATATTGATTAATTCATCTTGACTGATTCATCTTGTTTGATTCATCGTGAGATTCATCTTGATTGATTCATCTTGTTAGATTAATCTTGATTGATTAATCTTGAATGATTTATCTTGTTTGCTTCATCTTGATTGATTCATCTTGATTGATTCATCTTGATTGATTCATCTTGATTGATTCATCTTGTTTGATTCATCTTGTTTGATTCATCTTGATTGATTCATCTTGATTGATTCATCTTGTTTGATTCATCTTCTTTGATTAATCTTGAATGATTTATCTTGTTTGATTCATCTTGTTTGATTCATCTTGTTTGATTCATCTTGATTGATTCATCTTGTTTGATTCATCTTGTTTGATTCATCTTGATTGATTCATCTTGATTGATTCATCTTGTTTGATTCATCTTCTTTGATTAATCTTGAATGATTAATCTTGTTTGATTAATCTTGTTTGATTAATCTTGATAGATTAATCTTGAATGATTTATCTTGTTTGATTCATCTTGTTTGATTCATCTTGATAGATTAATCTTTAATGATTTGTCTTGTTTGATTCATCTTGAATGATTTATCTTGTTTGATTCATCTTGTTTGATTAATATTGATTGATTTATCTTGTTTGATTCATCTTGTTTGATTCATCTTGTTTGATTCACCTCGATTGATTCATCTTGTTTGATTCATCTTGTTTGATTCATCTTGATTGATTCATCTTCTTTGATTAATCTTGATTGATTAATCTTCTTTGATTAATCTTGATTGATTAATCTTCTTTGATTAATCTTGATTGATTCATTTTGATTGACAGGTCCCTCTTGTAAATGAGTCCCTGTGACTCAACGAGGCTAGCCTGTATAAATAAAGGTTGAATGAATGAATGAATGAATGATTTATCTTGATTGATTCATCTTGATTGATTCATCTTGATTGATTCATCTTGATTGATTCATCTTGATTGATTCATCTTGATTGATTCATCTTGGTTATTGATGTTCTCTTTGGTCCGGGCTGCTGTTCCTCATCATTTACATGTTCCTCCAGCTCTTCTGGTTCTAACGATAGATTCTGCTCAGTTTGAAAGGTTCTGTGGGAGCTTTCAATCAGAACATTGGTTTCTTTCTTTAGTTGCCTCTACACCCTGGGTCTGGGTCTGGGTCTGGGTCTGGGTCTGGGTCTGGTTCTGGTGAAGGAAAAGTAAGAAAATGAAAATAAAATGAGAAAACAAAGATGTGACCTTCAGGTGGTGTGTGTGTGTGTGTGTGTGTGAGGGGGGGGGGGTGTTCAGGGACTTTACTCTGACCCAGCAGAGGACTGTTCAGGTGGACAAACAGCACCACCAAGTGGACAGAACCAGAACAGGTCGAGACGGGTCGAGTTGTGTGATGAAACAAGAACATGTGTGTTTGTGTGTGGTGTCGTCTCCTCTGCCCGGCCTCTATGTTGTCATCCTAATTGTCACCATAGAAAATATAATTACAATAAAAAACAGGTTGAGCAGAGTAAGTAAAGACAGTAGCAGAGTGAAAAGGTGTGGTCAGTTTGTCCTCCAGCAGTCTGAGCCCATAGCAGCATAACTTTTTTTTTCCCCCATATATTTTATTGAGTTTTCTTTTTAGGATACAACAAGCTTACAGAGAACAAACTTAACATCATAAACATGTACTTATACACACTTACATTCACTCACATGCTCACCATTCAAACCTGCATTGGTTTAGTTCCGGAAAAAAAAAAAACCTTCAGATCAAGACAGAGAAAATTAACAAGACAATATATAAATAGAAACTATAGTCAAGATAAAGCGCCACTGACATGATTTTTCTACTATTCATCAAATTGCTCAAAATATATATATTTTATCATTTAAATTCTATGAATTTGAACATATTCAATGAACATGAAAAAATTCTATTTTTACTGTGTCTTGTTGATATTATCTTTTTTTTTTTTTTTTTGGTGGTTGTTGTTTTGTTACTATCCAGAGCCATATAAAGTGAGAGTTGCGACACTTCCATAGAGTGCCGTTGTAAGAATGGAATGCGGAAGTCACGTGGGTCATGGAGGGGGCGATTTGTTCCATGTCTGTTTAACAGTCTGACTCTGCCTGCAGTAGCGCTCCGTCGCCACCAGAGGGCGCAGCTCCACAAGGTTTCCATAGCCGTTGTTTGGAACGATTGACAGCCTATCGGCGACTTCAAGAGTGTCGGAACTCTCTATATATATGGCTCTGGTTACTATGGACCATATGCTTCTGAAATAAAGTTTTGATTGATTGATTGATTGATTGATTGATTGATTAAATATGTTCGTTTTTGCAAACAAATTGATAAATCACTTTAATGTTGCTTTAAAAGTGATTTTGAACTTCAAGCCGTATTAATCATGGGAAATCCGTTTACACACGAACGCACCATCTGTGACGTAACACTGGGCAGAGGGCTCAGGTCTCTTTAATAGCGGACAATTTAAAACCAGATGCTGGTGAAGATTCTCAGTCGTCCAGGACATGATGAAATCAAAAAAGGCGTTCAATACAGGATCAACTGGACTTTATTTGTTGCAGAAAACGTTTCGACTTCTGTCCAGAAGTCTTTTTCAATTCTGAATGGAAGCTGTGAGAACGAGAAGTTTTATACAGGCTTACAAGTCACGCACCAACATGTGAAATTGGAAACTGAAAAAACACCACAAATTAAATAACATGCCCATTCTATTTAAATTGACAAAACGACCCATCCCAGCTTAACAAAAGGGGTTTGTAACACATACATGTAAATTGAAAGATCACACCAGGAGGTTCCCTTGAGGTCTCTGTTAGAAGACACAAAACTGTATGTAAATTGACAAACAACACCTCCCAAATAACAACAGAGGCTACTCAGAGAACTTTGTTAGTCTAATTTACAGACAAGGCATCCCTGCTCCCATCCGGTGTAAAACGTTTCGGAATCAAATCCAAAACTGAGTTATAAGTCTTAGAAAGTTGAAATCTCAGACCTCCTCCTCTGTTAAGAGAAGGTTTCTCTTGTTTGATTCAATTCAATTTCTTCAATTTCAATTTCAATTCAATTTCAACAGAGGAGGAGGTCTGAGATTTCAACTGTCTAAGACTTATAACTCAGTTTTGGATTTGATTCCGAAACGTTTTACACCGGATGGGAGCAGGGATGCCTTGTCTGTAAATTAGACTAACAAAGTTCTCTGAGTAGCCTCTGTTGTTATTTGGGAGGTGTTGTTTGTCAATTTACATACAGTTTTGTGTCTTCTAACAGAGACCTCAAGGGAACCTCCTGGTGTGATCTTTCAATTTACATGTATGTGTTACAAACCCCTTTTGTTAAGCTGGGATGGGTCGTTTTGTCAATTTAAATAGAATGGGCATGTTATTTAATTTGTGGTGTTTTTTCAGTTTCCAATTTCACATGTTGGTGCGTGACTTGTAAGCCTGTATAAAACTTCTCGTTCTCACAGCTTCCATTCAGAATTGAAAAAGACTTCTGGACAGAAGTCGAAACGTTTTCTGCAACAAATAAAGTCCAGTTGATCCTGTATTGAACGCCTTTTTTGATTTAAAACCAGATGAATTTATCAATCTATGTGAAGGTTTGAGCTATTTGTCTTCATTTTGGGAAGCAGAAAATAGTTTGGGTGATGGAACAAGAAACAACAGGATCTAATTTAGGTCTGATGCTGTATCAGACTTACCTTCATGTGGAGCTGCTCACACCCGCGCACTGTGACAAGCCC
>JBBPBX010113813.1:0-10413 GCA_038048925.1 Garcialebias charrua | reverse complement strand
TCTGGGGGAATCCCAAGGCGTTCCCAGGCCAGCCGAGAAACATAGTCCCTCCAGCGTGTCCTGGGTCTTCCTCTGGGTCTCCTCCCGGTGGGACATGCCCGGAACACCTCACCAGGGAGGCGTCCAGGAGGCATCCTAACCAGATGCCCGAGCCACCTCAACTGGCTCCTCTCGATGTGGAGAAGCAGCGGCTCTACTCCGAGTCCCTCCCGGATGACTGAGCTTCTCACCCTATCTCTAAGGGAGAGTCCAGACACCCTGCGGAGAAAACTCATTTCAGCCGCTTGTATCCGAGATCTTGTTCTTTCGGTCATAACCCAAAGCTCATGACCATAGATGAGGGTGGGAACGTAGATCGATCGGTAAATTGAGAGCTTTGCCTTTCGACTCAGCTCTCTCTTCACCACGACAGACCGGTACAGCGCCCGCTTCACTGCGGATGCTGCACCTATCCGCCTATCGATCTCACGCTCCAGTTTTCCCTAATTCGTGAACAAGACCCCGAGATACTTAAAGGTGGGGTATGTAACATTGGCCCTCATGCACGAAAATGTTCGTATTTTTATCCTAAATTTCTCCTACTTTTGTTCGTACGAAGCGTTCGTACGAACATGCCACGTCAGATCCAACAAAGTCTTCTATCCACAGGAAAAGCGTGTAAACGGGCTGCTTAAAGTTGATGGATCCCACCTGTTCTACTCACCTGCGCGTGCTCGCGGGAAGGTAATTTACATAATTTCCACCCCTCAAAACACCATATAAGGCCACGCTTCCTGCCTTCAGACAGCAGGAAGTGTCCATTCATTCAAACTCGAAGTAAAAGGAGGAACTTCACGCGTTCGGAGATCTGCTCTCAGTGGCGCTGTGGCTACCCCCCCACCCCCCGCAAGTGTCGGATGGTCAAATACCTTTAATTTTAGTGTACTGTGTTACAGTTTCACTTATTCAGAAGAGCTGTGGCGCACCGCTACCCCACCCCCCCGCAAGTGTCGGATGTGTTTTTCAACAGAAGCATTTTAAAATGTCTCGAAACTACAGTTAACATCATATTAATATTGTAGTGCATATGTTTTGTCTCCCGTGGGTCGTACAGTATCAGAAATCAAGAATAAATGGTTTGATCTGAAAATGGCTTCAAACAAACATCTCGCCGCAGCACGGACAGGAGGTGGTCAGGAGATGGTGGACAATAAATGCCACGCTGCAAGATGCGTGCCAACATGTTTTGCAGCACAAATGATGCGCGCACCTCCTGGTCAGTGCGCACCTCCTGGTCAGTGCGCACCTCCTGGTCAGTGCGCACCTCCTGGTCAGGGCGCACCTCCTGGTCAGTGCGCACCTCCTGGTCAGGGCGCACCTCCTGGTCGGTGCGCACCTCCTGGTCAGGGCGCAACTACATTCTGCAGGTTATATTTCGAATCAGATATAATAATCAATTGCTCCGATGGTGTTTGGCACAAGATCAGTCTTAATTCGTACTTGTTCTGCGGCGGTGTATGGGGATTTTATGTACCTGGGTGTTAATATGAGGAGCGGCTTTGATGACCAAGGGGAGCGCACGGCCTGCGCGACACACCAGACAAATTAAACTTAAAATTATAATTCTAATTCAAACAGAATAACCTATTGTCAAGAATAATTATGGTGCGTGATTTTTTTAAACCCAAAATATTTTCTAAATAACGAAATATGAAGTTATTAGTGAAGGAAATCCATCTGGATAACAGCGGACCGACTGCTCGTAAAATATACGACAGGTCCGGACCACTCGTAAATTTTGTTCGTATCTGAGAAAAATCCTAGGATACGAAAACATTGTTGAATGCCACAAATGATCCTAAATCACTCGTACGCACAGTTTAAGAACAAATCTGTGCGTACGAACGGTTTGTGCATGAGGGCCATTGTAATGTAGTCTGTAACTTTTCAAACAATATATTTTTAACATATTTCTTCACTCTGTCACTATCTATTGACAGACTGATGTTAGACA
Organism: Garcialebias charrua; assembly: GCA_038048925.1. Classification (NCBI taxonomy): domain Eukaryota; kingdom Metazoa; phylum Chordata; class Actinopteri; order Cyprinodontiformes; family Rivulidae; genus Garcialebias; species Garcialebias charrua. The sequence goes on along the minus strand of JBBPBX010113813.1, from coordinate 8,420 downwards.
AAGTAATCTCTGAAAAAAACTATAGTCCCCTTGCTTCTCTATCAGCATTTATAAAAACACTGAAAACACAAGAGTGACCCGGACACTGACCAGCCAATAAAAACAGAGTTGTTTGTCACGCCCCAACCCACGCCCCCACCTGTCCCAGCCGCAGCTCGTTCTCATTCAAAGGATTGCAAAGCGATGCAGGACTGTTTTTTATGTGACACAAAATGTATTAAATATCCCTTCTTTATCCCAGAGCTGGACTTTTATTTAGTTTTTTTGCCAAAAGTCAAGTGATCGCTTCATCCTTCACTGACAGGAATGAGGAAATGGATTTGTCACGACTGACGAGCGAATTAAAACATGTCCAACGTTGCTTCGTGAACCTCTGCTGATTTCTTCTGGTTTTTGTGTTGTTGGATGAGTGATTCATGGTTTTATTATATTTTTTAAACAGTTATATTATCATATAAACACAGAACTTCGGAGCGCAGAGACAGGACATGTAGAGGAGGCGGAACATTCCAGACATTCCAGACCAGCGCTGACAGACATGAGGAAGTCACGAGCGAATTAAATCATGTCCAAACGTTGCTTCGTGAACCTCTGATGATTTCTGCTGGATTTTGTGTTGTAGGACTAGCGCTCCATGGTTTTATTTTATTTTATTAGAAGGTTTTATTAACATAAACACAGAATATCGCAGCGGCTCTGAGCAGACAGCAGCAGGGGGCGGAGCAGATCCCAAGTTCAGCAGAGCACGGACTGAGCCATATATGGCTCTGAGGGGAGGGAGCAGAATGCTTTTCTGCGCTGAAAATATTTCTAAGTCCCAGAGTGTTCAAAAACCGCATACTATACCTTTAAACTCCTCCACTTGGGGCAAGACCTGGGACCTATGCTAAAGCCAGCATACAGGCCACTGGTGAAAGTCACAAAACCAGTCCGCAAGCAGATACGAGTGTGGCCAGAGGGGTCTTCAGAGGCACTCCAGGACTGTTTTGACACCACAGATTGGGGTATGTTCAAAGAAGCTGCTACCACAAACAACAACACATGTCTCCAGGAGTACTCAGACACTGTATGTTCATACATCACCAAGTGCATTGATGATGTAACCAACCTCAAGACCATCACTGTTCGGGCTAATCAGAAGCCATGGCTGACAGCAGAGGTTTACAGACTCCTGAAAGCCAGGAATGCTGCCTTCAAAGCGGGAGATCAGGTGGGCCTGAGGGCAGCCAGAAAGAACCTGGCCCGGGGCATCAGAAAGGCCAAGAAGCAGTATTCCAGGAAAATAGCTCACCGTTTCAAGGACAGCAAGGATACACGCAGTCTGTGGCAGGGAATACAGACCATCACAAACTACAAACCATCCCCCCAGACCTGTGACAGCTCAACCTCTACGCTGAATGAACTGAATGAGTTCTTTGCTCGGTTTGAGGCAAGTAACAGCACACCTGCACATAAACTCCCCCCCTCTCCTGATGGCCAGGTGCTGGCGCTGTCCTCAGACAGCGTAAGGCGATCATTTATCAAGATTAATGCCCGGAAGGCCTCTGGTCCTGACAACATACCTGGTCGTGTGCTGAAGGACTGTGCAAGGGAACTCGCAGCGGTCTTCACGGACATCTTTAACATCTCACTGAGCCAGGCCATCGTCCCCACCTGTTTCAAAGCCACCACCATCATCCCTGTCCCAAAGAAGGCAACGCCCGCATGCCTCAATGACTATCGCCCAGTAGCACTCACCCCCATCCTGATGAAGTGCTTTGAACGGCTAGTCATGAAAAGCATCACATCTGTCCTCCCTGCCTCCCTGGATCCCTTCCAATTTGCATACCGACCTAATCGCTCAACCGACGATGCCATCTCCTCTGCCCTCCACACAGCTCTCACACATCTGGACACGAAGGACTCTTATGTTAGAATGCTGTTCATCGACTTCAGCTCAGCATTCAACACCATCATCCCCCAACAGCTCATCCTTAAACTGGACAGTCTGGGGCTGAACACCTCAATGTGTAACTGGCTGCTAGACTTCCTGACCGGGAGACCACAGACAGTACGGGTCGGGAGTAACACATCTAGCACCATCACATTGAACACAGGGGCCCCACAAGGATGTGTGCTGAGCCCCCTTCTATTCACCCTGCTAACACACGACTGCACACCATCATACAGCTCCAACCACTTCATCAAGTTTGCGGACGACACAACAGTGGTAGGTCTCATCAGCAACAACGATGAGACGGACTACAGGAACGAGGTGAGCCGCCTGGCCTTGTGGTGCGGACACAACAATCTCACTCTCAACGTGGAGAAGACAAAGGAGATTGTTGTGGACTTCAGGAAGAGGGATGCACAACATGCCCCTCTGACCATCAACAGCACCGCAGTGGAGAGAGTAGACAGCACCAAGTTCCTGGGAGTGCATGTCTCAGAGGACCTGTCCTGGAGCAGGAACACTGCATCACTGGCCAAGAAGGCTCACCAGCGTCTCTACTTTCTCCGCAAGCTGAAAAGGGCTGGAGCTTCAACCCCCATCATGTGCACCTTCTACAGAGGTGCCATAGAAAGTGTCCTGACCAGCTGCATCACTGTGTGGTTTGGTGCATGTACTGCATCCTGCCGCAAGAGCCTCCAGCGCATCGTGAGAGCAGCTGAGAAGATCGTCGGCACCTCCTTCCCCTCACTGCAGGACTTACACAGCAACCGCCTCACTCGGAAAGCCCTCTGCATGGCAGGTGATCCCACACACCCACTACACAGCTGCTTCAGACTGCTGCCATCAGGGAGGAGACTGAGAAGTCTCCAGGCTCGAACCAGCAGACTGAGAGACAGCTCTGTTCATCAGGCAGTCAGGATGCTAAACACTCTGCCTGCTCTGCCTCCCCTCCCATTTGAACTGCCTTAACACAAAAAACTTTCTCACACATTACCACACAACACAAAGATTTTAACACTGGACTCTGTGTCATCAAACGGGTTATTCACTAAACTCTCGGTCATGTGCTCATTCAGTTTGCACTACTTCTCATATTTGCACTAATGTTTGTATTACATTACTGCCTATAGTCATACTACTGTTTACATTCACTGTTTACATTTATTAATACTGTTTACATTTATTACTACTGTTTACATTTATTACTACTGTTTACATTTACACTACTTTTATATCTACACTACTGCTGATACATATACAGTATTCTCTGACTAGCCTTATTTAAGGATGCCCAATGTGCCTTACTGCATATGCCACTTTTGCCTCTATACCAACATCAACTACTACCTCATACATATACTGTGTACATTAACTCATATGCTGCTTTGCCACTCTTTGCAAATGTCAATGCTAGAACCTTCAGTTTATTTTATAGATATACTTTTTATATTTTTTTATACTACTATGCAAAAACTCAGGACAGTATTACACTTTTATTATTTCATTTTATGCTTATGTTCATTAAATGTTTAGTGTTTTAGTGTTGGTGTAAATTTTCATACTTTTATACTACTATGCAAAAACTCAGGACAGTGTTACACTTTTACTATTTTATGCTTATGTTTATTAAATGTTTCAGTGTTTTAGTGTTTAAATGGTTACTGTTGCACCGAGGGACTGAGAGAAACGCAATTTCAATCCTGTGTATGTCCTGTACATATTGCAGTTCTGACAATAAAGTTGACTTTGACTTTGACTTTGACCTCCTCCCCGACCCGGAGAGGGCATGCTACCCTTTTCCGGCTCAAGACCATGGCCTCGGATTTGGAGGAACTGATCCTCATCCCGGCCGCATCACACTCGGCTGCAAACCGCTCCAGCGAAAGCTGTAGATCACGATCTGATGAAGCCAATAGGACCACATCATCTGCAAAAAACAGAGAAGCGATTCTAAGGCCACCAAAACGGATCCTCTCAACACCTTGGCTGCACCTAGAAATTCTGTCCATAAAAGTTATGAACAGAATCGGTGACAAAGGGCAACCTTGGCGGAGTCCAACTCTCACTGGAAACGAGCCTGACTTACTGCCGGCAATGCGGACCAAGCTCTGACACCAGTCGTACAGGGACCTAACAGCCCGTATCAATGGGCCTGGTACCCCATACTCCTGGAGTACCCCCCACAGAACCCCCCGAGGGACGCGGTCGAATGCCTTTTCAGGGCATGCTAATTTATGCAAAAAGGTACAACTTTTACAGCGACAAATACGGTGCTAACATCAGAAGGTTAGAGTTGTTAGGTTTTAACATTTGAAAACCACAAAGAGATCCATCAGATATAGTTTTAAATGTGGTGTTGATAATATGTAAGAGTAGAATTAGACCACTGCAGACGTAGCTCCGTTACGAACACCATGCTTTATTCAACACTTCTCAACTTCTTCTCCTCTCCTCTCCACATCCTGTTCTCTCCCTACTTGGAAGCTCCCCTGCTGTCCATCTTATGCAATTGCAGGACACAACATTTTCCCTTTTCCTGAAACAATTACTTACATGTAATTTTGTACAATGTACTTGACAGCAGAAAATCAAAGTAATCAAATTATTATTTCTGTAAGCCAACAGTAGTATGAAAGTTTACCCTTTTAACCCTTTGCATTACAGTATGAACAGTAGTAAATTTACTTGTCTTACAGAACAGTATGAACAGGAATAGTTTACATTTTTTTCACTCTAGCTTACAAAACCTGACAACCATCTTGGTGCATTTCTATCTCTTTGACTTCTTCTCAACACAGCAAGCGGTTCATCAGTATTTCCTGGCAGTGCATATGTATCGAGTACAGTATCATCATTTTGTTCTGAAGCACGTAGGATTTGTTTTGGGAAGAGTGCAAGTTTTGAAGCATTCCACTTGCGCCCATCACTCAGTAAGAAAGTATTTGGACCAACTTTCTTTATTACAGTACGTGGTTCTGTAAATCTGGAAGATCCTTTGGAAACGTGATCCGGTCTGCGAACACGAACCGTGTCATCACCCACGTTGAATGTTGGTACTTTAGCTCTCATTTTCTTGTCAGTATATACATAGTTCCCACACAGTGGCGAGTATTGCGCAATACCGGGTTTTTCGCCACTCCTAAAGGCAGAAATGGTGAACAAACACACTCGAGCTACCACAGCTAAATATATTACTAGCTTCACCAAGGCTGGCAGTGGTCAGAGTTAAATGAGTTGTAGAAAGAAAATCATGGCAGACGAAGCTGACAACTTGTCACAAAGTAGTACTCTGATATCATTAATTATTTAATTACTACGAGGAGCGCACACCGGCTTCACAGCGCAGAGCTTCACAGCTTTAAATCCAAAAAAGATGTGTAAACTGTCTCAATCATATCTAACCAGCTAAATAAAGGTTTAACTAAAATAACACACAGCCAGCACAAACAGTCCAGCCTGAACATGGACCAGGACCAGCACTTTGAGTGTTACCGTGTGGTAAGTTAGCATGTCGCGTTAGCGGAGGGTCCGTCGCACGGAGGCTCGCGGGAGCTCAGGTCGGACGGCGTGGATCCGTCGCGGCCGCGGGGGCACGTCCCATGGGACCGACGCGTCGCCCGCACGACTTGGCTCCCGTCCTCCTTCCCCCACTGGGGCGGTCTCCCCGCCGGTCCCGGAGGACCGGCGAGACCGTGAGGAGGCCGTTGTCGCGTTAGCGAGATGCTAAGCTAACCACAGCAAGACGTGTTGCTAAATAATGGAAAAAAAAACAGCTCTAACACACAGACAGTTGTACTCTAACATTGTTCTGACATTGTTTCACAAAATGATTTATGTAGAATATTTTGTTTACCGGCCAAAAGCACGACGTCTTCTGAGCAGATCCAAGCAGAGATGGGGCGGTTGTGAGTTTTCTCCGATGAGATAAATCCTTCACGTTTACTTTTTTTTTGATTAAGTGAAACCTGCGCGTTGCCCAAACGTCTACCCGACTGGAACACCCACTGACCCAACACAAAGTAACCATTGCAATTAATTAGAAATTAACAAAAAAAACAACGTGAAAAATGGACATCCACTAGACTGCACTCTTACTGCTGCGCCGCCTCTAAGCATGGTCCACCCGGAAATTCCACAGATGTGACGTCACATGGGAACTATGTATTCCTTCATTTTGTTTTGCTTTTGTTTCACTCTCTGTTGTATTTGAGCTTGGCTTTTGCTTTTCAGTTCTACTGGGAGTATGTTTAACTTGGTACGCATCTTTCTGTTCCTCAGTAGTTCAAATGGAGTCACTCCGGTGGTTGCATGAGGAGTAGCTCGGTAGTTGTGAAGGAATTCAGTGACAGCTTCCTTCCATGAGCTGCGACTTCTTTCAGCTGTTTGTATGCAGTCTTTAAAGGGGACCACATATTCAAAATTCACTTTTTAATGGTTTTTTTTACTCAACTTTGGGTATTTACTTCATAAAAAAACAGTCCTAAGGCCAAAAAAATGCACCCAGTGGTTTATTTACTCTAAGTAGATTTATTTATCTTTGATAAATACACTTCGTTTCCCACTTCCTGCGGTTTGTGACGTCACAAACCGCAGCCAACCACCTCAAACCTGAGTCCAGCCCCTCACCTAGCAACCCCTGGTTAGGCTCAACCCACTTCTGTATTAAACACATGACTGTTGTTTTTCATGATTTCATCTCATCTTTTGTTTATATGTTCTTAATTTCATGTGTACAGCACTTTGTTGCAGCTGTGTTTTTTTTAAATGGCTTTATAAATAAAGTATAATTGTTATTTTTATGTTTTAGTTCAATTTTTAGTGTATTTGCGATCGCTCCCAACGCGCAGCCGGCAAAAATTAAACGAGCGGACCCCCGGCGTAGGGACCGGCGGCAACGGGACACTGCTTCTGGCGGATGGAGCGGAGCTTCAATTGTACAGCCTCGCTGCAGCCTCAGCAGCCTCGCAGCAGCGAGGACCTTCTCCTTACGGATTAATTTACGGGAGACACTTGGTGAACTTTGTGTTGTCTTGACTGGAACAGCGATAACTCCCAAAATCTCCGCGTGCAACGAGCGGAGCTGGCGAACACCGGAAGAGGAACAAGCTAACATTAGCTTCGGATTCGGGTGGTCTCATGCTAAAAGGAGCAGCAAATTGCGGCGCGCTCAGACGGGTTTCGGTAAGTTATCTTAAGCTAGCACTAACAGTAAGTCAAATGAGTAATAAAAAAAGAGCTAATTTTAAAACAACAACACATTACAGATACTGGCTGTTGCAGAGGGCGTAAACAGATCGTTGAAGGGCGTGGACTTCAGAACTCAGTATCAGAAACCGGTCGTTCAAAACGAAAGTTAAAAATGGCAGAATTAAAAAGGGTATAATTAATTATCTAAGAATTATTTTGTGTATTAAAATGAATTAATATTGTCAAGATAGCACACAGACATAACATAAAAATTTTAAAGACCTATATGTGGTCTCCTTTAAGCACTCTGTTAAACCTTTCCACAGCAACATTTGCTTTAGGATAATATACACTTGACTTTAAGTGCTATATATCTCTCTCTCTCCGAAAAGTACTAAACGCATGCGAAGTAAACTGAGTACCAGTGGTGGGCATATGAACGCTAGATAGCGCTAAAGCGCTAATCCGCTTACAGTGGACCTAAACTTTTTGTCAGCGTTTTTGTGGATTGACTAACTTTTATAATTCATAAGCGGATTTGTGCTATTTTTATTTAAAATGCAGTACCGCTAATAACTAATTATCTATCAGTAAAAACCAATAAACTTATTTACAAGCTCTTATGCTGCTTGTTTTACCTTTTTCCCCACCGTAAGAGCAGAGAGGAGGGAGGGTGTGAGGGGGAGCAGAGGGAGAACAGACTCGGATCTACCATGTAGGTAAATGATGCCGTTGCCTGGGGATCCCATCAGCATGGGGCCCCGGCCCCGCCGCGCCCCGGCCAGTCACCTACATCCCTAACATTGATCCTGCTTGTTAATGTACATTTAACATAAAAATAATTATAGTTACGATGAAAACGATCATTAAATACGCAATAAAAAAACGGTCGATTTCTTTATCCCCCTACTAAAAATGGACTATTCCATCTTGACATCTTCCGGGTCAGAGGTGAACTCAGGGGCTAATTCTGTGGCTAGCTGGCTGCGCTCGGTCTCTTCATAAATCCGCAGAGAACCCCGCTGTTTCAAGCCAAATTAACGTGGCCGGATGATTTTATTGTGTGTTTTGTGTTGACCATTCGACGGTGAGTCGTTATTTTTATGTATTTTAGTTACTTTTCATTAAATCTGTTGACTACCTATAGACGCTAACTCTGTGTCCAGCTGGTTGGTTGTGCTGGGTTTCTTGGATAAATCCGCAGAGAACCCCGCTGTTTCAAGCCAAATTAACGTGGCCGGATGATTTTATTGTGTGTTTTGTGTTGACCATTCGACGGTGAGTCGTTATTTTATGTATT
>JBBPBX010113812.1:0-10413 GCA_038048925.1 Garcialebias charrua | reverse complement strand
AAAAACAAACTTTGTGGAAGTTTCACAAATCAGCAAAACGTTTCACAAAGCTCAAACTTAGTTTTATATATTCTTTTATTAGTCTAGATTAATATAGTCCTGGTTTGAAGAGTCTAGGTCTTGTGGTTTCTGAGCTAGACCGGGTCAAATACGGTACAGTAGACAAAAAATGATGAAAAACAAACTTTGTGGAAGTTTCACAAATCAGAAAAACGTTTCACAAAGCTCAAACTTAGTTTTATATATTCTTCTATGAGTCTAGAACAATATAGTCCTGGTTTGAAGAGTGTAGGTGTTGTGGTTTTTGACCTGGACCAGGTCTAATGTGGTCCAGTAGACAAAAAATGATGAAAAACAAACTTTGTGGAAGTTTCACAAATCAGCAAAACGTTTCACAAAGCTCAAACTTAGTTTTATATATTCTTCTATTAGTCTAGAACAATATAGTCCTGGTTTGAAGAGTGTAGGTGTTGTGGTTTCTGACCTGGACCAGGTCTAATGTGGTCCAGTAGACAAAAAATGATGAAAAACAAACTTTGTGGAAGTTTCACAAATCAGCAAAACGTTTCACAAAGCTCAAACTTAGTTTTATATATTCTTCTATTAGTGTAGAACAATATAGTCCTGGTTTGAAGAGTCTAGGTGTTGTGGTTTCTGACCTGGACCAGGTCTAATGTGGTCCAGAAGACAAACAATGATGAAAAACTAACTTTGTGGAAGTTTCACAAATCAGCAAAACGTTTCACAAAGCTCAAACTTAGTTTTATATATTCTTTTATTAGTCTAGATTAATATAGTCCTGGTTTGAAGAGTCTAGGTCTTGTGGTTTCTGAGCTAGACCGGGTCAAATACGGTACAGTAGACAAAAAATGATGAAAAACAAACTTTGTGGAAGTTTCACAAATCAGAAAAACGTTTCACAAAGCTCAAACTTAGTTTTATATATTCTTCTATGAGTCTAGAACAATATAGTCCTGGTTTGAAGAGTGTAGGTGTTGTGGTTTTTGACCTGGACCAGGTCTAATGTGGTCCAGTAGACAAAAAATGATGAAAAACAAACTTTGTGGAAGTTTCACAAATCAGCAAAACGTTTCACAAAGCTCAAACTTAGTTTTATATATTCTTCTATTAGTCTAGAACAATATAGTCCTGGTTTGAAGAGTGTAGGTGTTGTGGTTTTTGACCTGGACCAGGTCTAATGTGGTCCAGTAGACAAAAAATGATGAAAAACAAACTTTGTGGAAGTTTCACAAATCAGCAAAACGTTTCACAAAGCTCAAACTTAGTTTTATATATTCTTCTATTAGTCTAGAACAATATAGTCCTGGTTTGAAGAGTGTAGGTGTTGTGGTTTCTGACCTGGACCAGGTCTAATGTGGTCCAGAAGACAAACAATGATGAAAAACTAACTTTGTGGAAGTTTCACAAATTAGCAAAACGTTTCACAAAGCTCAAACTTAGTTTTATATATTCTTTTATTAGTCTAGATTAATATAGTCCTGGTTTGAAGAGTCTAGGTCTTGTGGTTTCTGAGCTAGACCGGGTCAAATACGGTACAGTAGACAAAAAATGATGAAAAACAAACTTTGTGGAAGTTTCACAAATCAGAAAAACGTTTCACAAAGCTCAAACTTAGTTTTATATATTCTTCTATGAGTCTAGAACAATATAGTCCTGGTTTGAAGAGTGTAGGTGTTGTGGTTTTTGACCTGGACCAGGTCTAATGTGGTCCAGTAGACAAAAAATGATGAAAAACAAACTTTGTGGAAGTTTCACAAATCAGCAAAACGTTTCACAAAGCTCAAACTTAGTTTTATATATTCTTCTATTAGTCTAGAACAATATAGTCCTGGTTTGAAGAGTGTAGGTGTTGTGGTTTCTGACCTGGACCAGGTCTAATGTGGTCCAGTAGACAAAAAATGATGAAAAACAAACTTTGTGGAAGTTTCACAAATCAGCAAAACGTTTCACAAAGCTCAAACTTAGTTTTATATATTCTTCTATTAGTCTAGAACAATATAGTCCTGGTTTGAAGAGTGTAGGTGTTGTGGTTTCTGACCTGGACCAGGTCTAATGTGGTCCAGAAGACAAACAATGATGAAAAACTAACTTTGTGGAAGTTTCACAAATTAGCAAAACGTTTCACAAAGCTCAAACTTAGTTTTATATATTCTTTTATTAGTCTAGATTAATATAGTCCTGGTTTGAAGAGTCTAGGTCTTGTGGTTTCTGAGCTAGACCGGGTCAAATACGGTACAGTAGACAAAAAATGATGAAAAACAAACTTTGTGGAAGTTTCACAAATCAGAAAAACGTTTCACAAAGCTCAAACTTAGTTTTATATATTCTTCTATGAGTCTAGAACAATATAGTCCTGGTTTGAAGAGTGTAGGTGTTGTGGTTTTTGACCTGGACCAGGTCTAATGTGGTCCAGTAGACAAAAAATGATGAAAAACAAACTTTGTGGAAGTTTCACAAATCAGCAAAACGTTTCACAAAGCTCAAACTTAGTTTTATATATTCTTCTATTAGTGTAGAACAATATAGTCCTGGTTTGAAGAGTGTAGGTGTTGTGGTTTCTGACCTGGACCAGGTCTAATGTGGTCCAGTAGACAAAAATGATGAAAAACAAACTTTGTGGAAGTTTCACAAATCAGCAAAACGTTTCACAAAGCTCAAACTTAGTTTTATATATTCTTCTATTAGTCTAGAACAATATAGTCCTGGTTTGAAGAGTGTAGGTGTTGTGGTTTCTGACCTGGACCAGGTCTAATGTGGTCCAGAAGACAAACAATGATGAAAAACTAACTTTGTGGAAGTTTCACAAATTAGCAAAACGTTTCACAAAGCTCAAACTTAGTTTTATATATTCTTTTATTAGTCTAGATTAATATAGTCCTGGTTTGAAGAGTCTAGGTCTTGTGGTTTCTGAGCTAGACCGGGTCAAATACGGTACAGTAGACAAAAAATGATGAAAAACAAACTTTGTGGAAGTTTCACAAATCAGAAAAACGTTTCACAAAGCTCAAACTTAGTTTTATATATTCTTCTATGAGTCTAGAACAATATAGTCCTGGTTTGAAGAGTGTAGGTGTTGTGGTTTTTGACCTGGACCAGGTCTAATGTGGTCCAGTAGACAAAAAATGATGAAAAACAAACTTTGTGGAAGTTTCACAAATCAGCAAAACGTTTCACAAAGCTCAAACTTAGTTTTATATATTCTTCTATTAGTCTAGAACAATATAGTCCTGGTTTGAAGAGTGTAGGTGTTGTGGTTTCTGACCTGGACCAGGTCTAATGTGGTCCAGTAGACAAAAAATGATGAAAAACAAACTTTGTGGAAGTTTCACAAATCAGCAAAACGTTTCACAAAGCTCAAACTTAGTTTTATATATTCTTCTATTAGTCTAGAACAATATAGTCCTGGTTTGAAGAGTGTAGGTGTTGTGGTTTCTGACCTGGACCAGGTCTAATGTGGTCCAGAAGACAAACAATGATGAAAAACTAACTTTGTGGAAGTTTCACAAATTAGCAAAACGTTTCACAAAGCTCAAACTTAGTTTTATATATTCTTTTATTAGTCTAGATTAATATAGTCCTGGTTTGAAGAGTCTAGGTCTTGTGGTTTCTGAGCTAGACCGGGTCAAATACGGTACAGTAGACAAAAAATGATGAAAAACAAACTTTGTGGAAGTTTCACAAATCAGAAAAACGTTTCACAAAGCTCAAACTTAGTTTTATATATTCTTCTATGAGTCTAGAACAATATAGTCCTGGTTTGAAGAGTGTAGGTGTTGTGGTTTTTGACCTGGACCAGGTCTAATGTGGTCCAGTAGACAAAAAATGATGAAAAACAAACTTTGTGGAAGTTTCACAAATCAGCAAAACGTTTCACAAAGCTCAAACTTAGTTTTATATATTCTTCTATTAGTGTAGAACAATATAGTCCTGGTTTGAAGAGTCTAGGTGTTGTAGTTTTTGAGCTAGAGCAGATTAAACCCGCTCAAGGTACTGAAAAATTAGTTGTAATGTCCCTTTAGTCATTTGCCGAATCGGAAGCTGGAATCGGAAGCTAACTTCAGCTTCGTAATAAACAGCCTAATACCATACCATACCATTTTATTTATAAAGCACTTTAAACAGGAACAAGTCCACACCAAATTGCTGGACAAACAAACATGCAACAGGCAACACAGACGCTTTGTACAAAATCAGTTAACTGATCATAACAAAGACTAAACTTATGCAACCAGAAGTTGCAGCGTAGCTATATCTACATTCAAAACACACAAAACAAAGCACAACTAGCTTTAAGCATTAATCTTTAATTTAACCATTAGGCATACGATGTAATTATGACAGAAAATGGAGGATGAACATGGTACTTCCTGTTTATCGCTCTTGTATCAGCTGCTCAGGAGGTCGGCCACAGGGCTTTATCCATTTTTTACATGTTTCCAGACTCAGTTTAGATTTTGGAAATGGAATAAACTGAATTCCACCCTTTATAAATTAGGGGTTCCCAACCCTGGTCCTTGCGGAACACCATCCTGCATGTTTTCGTTGTTTCTCTGCTCCACCTGATTTTAATAAATGGGTGATTTACAGGCTTCTGCAGAACATGAAGAAGTACCGGTAATTAAGTCAGTGAGTCAGGTTTGTTGGAGCAGGGAAACGACTAAAACATGGAAGAATGGTGTTCCTCAAGGACCAGGGTTGGGAACCACAGCAACTGCTCAGGGGGCCACAGTTACTGAAAGCCAGCAGCTCAGGGACCAGGCATCCATCAATTAAAGTCACAAAAAAGAAGAAAAAAATATATAAAACATTTTTTAATTTATTTTTCAGGGGTGCTGAGTTAAAATTTAGGGGTGCTTGAGCACCTTCCAAAAGAGGCTAAACTTGCCACTGATCAAAGGTTTCTGCACATTTTCCACTTCACAATTCCTTATAAAAAATAATATTTTTATATTTCCAAGTCAATAATAGATGACAGTTATGTGATGGAATTAAATTCAAAGCAGTGTGCTCCTCAGATAAATAGTGTTAACTTGTTATTTTTATGTATACCGTATTTTCCGGTGTATAGGTCGCACCTTTTTATGGTTTTTTCAAGGCCTGCGGCCTAAACTCAGGTGCGACCTATATATGGCTTGTTATCACTTTCGGTGAAACAACTTTTTAAATCCAGCTCATTTCACAATTATGTTCATTTATTAAGGGAAAAGTTCAGCTCAGACATATATTTGCTATAATTTTTATCAAACAAATAATTGTTTTTAAGTGTTTATCTTCTTAAAAGCCTTGCTGTGTGCTCCTGTGGCAGACATTTGCAGCAGAGCTAAACGTAGGTGCGACCTATACACCAGTGCGACCTATCTAGGGATTTTTCCAATCTATTGGTGATAATTGGACAATGCGACCTATACACAGGTGCGACCTATACACCAGAAAATACTGTAATGTTTCTTTTCAGTGCCCTGAGATGACCTCTGTTGTGACTTGGAGCTATAGAAATAAAATGAACTGATTTGAATAATCGGTCTTTTGCAGACACGTGACATTTTGCACTCCCGGTCGCCATTTTCCGGGGATACCCGTTCAGTTAAACAGAGGAAGTCCATGCCTTAGCTGCTACCTCGTAAGGATCAATGTTGTTAATTGAAGCTAACTTCACCATGTAACGTTCTCTGGCTTCAAGGTTGAGTTTCTCTCTATAAGGCTTCTGCTCATTTTTATATTTAGTTTGCATTTTGCTGATGTTATTGTTCTGTATCGCACTGTGTTTAACATGGACTTCCTCTGTTTAAATGAACGGGTATCCCCGGAAAATGGCGACCGTAAGTGCAAAAAGATATGAGCCGTGACGTCACGTGCAAAAGACCGATTGCATCTATATGATGTCCAAATACAAATATTTGAATATAGAAGTGCAAGTATCTGCCTGAAATATCTTTAAAAAGCACAGGCTGTCCACAAACAGTGCATAGCAGGTATGTAAATATTAAATACGAGCCCACATCTTAGAATTATCAATAGTAAATAAATAAATAAGACACAACTACGTTAAATTGACACACGCTCCTCAGTTTCCTCGCATGATTTGCAGGGCCTCGCTCTCAAGTCGCTTGTATTTTGTTCAAAAGAATTACAAAGCAAATCGTCTCCTAAAATAGTTTCAAGATGTTGCAGGCATCTGGAAACTGTCTCAAAGTCGTCTCAGTTTAGTTTCCATGAGTCAGAAACATGAGACAGTAGTGTGAGGGCCCACTAAACCAACTTGTGACATATTGGAGACAAAATATTGCAGTCATATAACGGCATAAATAAGCCACTTTGTGGCTGAATTACAACAATTATTTTATGTTATTCACATAAATATTGTGCAAATGTGATTTATTCACAGTTCATGCATGCACTAATGGGATACTGGTACCAATTTAATGAGATTCCAAGCAAAAATTACCTAAATATTTAGCTATTTTTATGTCACCAGCAGCCAAAGCTCACTACGATACAGGTAGTCCTCGACTTACGACGTAGATCCGTTCTTACGCGGCGTCGTAAACCGATTTTCGACGTAAGTCGGAATATACGTACATACTGCACCATATACATGTACAGTACAGTACTGTATTACCAAGCACTTAGCCTATCCTAACACAGTACCCTACATAATTATCAAAAAATACATACATTTGGGAGCCATAATGAAGGGAAAAAACAGTTAATGGCCTACTAGGATGCTGTTGACGCCATTCTCCTCTGTCCATCCGCCGTGTTCCGTTTTCCGTTTACGACGTAAAACCGAGTTCACAGTGCAGTACAGTATTCCTCCGCTGCTGCACCGCGTACAGTACAATATTTTCCGCCGCTGCACCACGTAAAGTACAATATTTTCTGCCGCTGCTTTACGTTTATGACGTAAAACCGGTCCATCCGCTGTATTCCGCATTCTGTTTACGACGTAAAACCGGTCCATCCGCCGTATTCCGCATTCCATTTACGACGTAAAACCGCGTTCACAGTACAGTGCGGTATTCCCCCGCTGCTACGTTTACAATGTAAAACCGGTCCATCCGCCATATTCCGCATTCCGTTTACGACGTAAAACCGCGTTCACTGTACTGTGCGGTATTCCTCCGCCGCTACGTTTACGATGTAAAACAGGTCCATCCGCCGTATTCCGTTTTCCGTTTAAGACGTAAAACCGCGTTCACAGTACAGTACAGTATTCCTCCGCCACTGCACCACGTACAGTACAATATTTTCCGCCGCTGCACCGCGTAAAGTACAATATATTCCGCCGCTACTTTACGTTTACGACGTAAAACCGGTCCATCCACCTTATTCCGCATTCCGTTTACGGCGTAAAACCGCGTTCACGGTACAGTGGAGTATTCCTCCGCCGCTACGTTTACGATGTAAAACAGGTCCATCCGCCATATTCCGCATTCCGTTTACGACGTAAAACCGCGTTCGTCACAACGTTTATGACGTAAAACTGCGTAACTCGAAATAAGGCTTTTCATAGTTAATGGGAGATGCGTTGTAATCACGAAACATCGTAACTCGAGACCGTCGTAACCCGAGGACTACCTGTACAGGCTTAATAGTTTAAAGATTGTGTTAGCCTGGTTGCTAACACCCTAAACACCCTCAGAAGGGAGTGGAGGGGGAGTCATTTGCATGTGAGTGCAGTTTATAAGCTTTGCACTTTTCATTTGAATTTGAGAAAACTTGAATGAAAAGCAAAAAACCCTCAGCCAAGAAGAAAAGTTTTCAAATTCTAATAAACGTTAAAATAATAAACTTAATAAAAACAAAACATAGATATACATTCAACAAGCATCACTTATTATAAATGCTTTATTTACCGGCCTCTTATATTTAAAGACCTGTCTTTCAATGACCTCTTTTTCATAGTGACTTGGAACCAGAATGGCTGGATGATGTTCAGAAGAACGGGGAGCTCTTCTACCTGGAGCTGAGTGAAGGTGAAGAGGAGGCAGCTTTGGCCCAGGCCGCTGCCATCCAGTGCATTTCCACGAACCACGTTCGCTTCAGTGACAAGGAGGTCGAGATCATCACGGAGCAGAAGAAGATGAAGCGACGCAGCTCACGGACGAATGGCGAACCCGCTCTCAAAAGGTTAGCCAGGCTCCTGAGGAGGAAACGCCTCCCTTCTCGGCGCCAAAACACAAAGATGGGAGCATGGAGAACTCGACGACGTCACCACCGGCCTCCATCTTGAAGAGCCAGCCAGGTCACATGCAGGGTGGGACTGAGCAGCAGCAGCTGAAAGAAGTGTGCGTCTACCTCAACCCCAAACGGTTGGCGACTCCATCAAGCCCTCTGCGGGACAGTGGGGGGCTGCTGGAAGCCCTGCTGGGAGTGCTGCACCGCCCTGCTCAGACCACAGGCCAGGGAGGCCCTGAAGTGGTCAGACAGGACCAACGATTAGCAGATGGATTAATACCGAACAGTCCCGCCATAAAATGTGGTCAAATCCTAATAGGTAAGATTATATTTATTTCACTGTCTTTGATAGAGCGCAGACGCGTTTTGTGTCGGGGTGTTTTGTTTGAACACCTCCATAATTTTGTTTTCTGCAATTAGAACTGAAATAAGATGGTTCTCTTCAAGAAAAATGAAAATTGGTGCCAGACTTTTGAAAGCAAGGCACGCGTCCTTGAACTCGTCAGTTATCTCAGTGTCAGTAACTTGTGAACGAACAGTTATATCTACGTAGCAGCTCTAATCATAATATTTTAACAAAGTATGTTTATGATGTGATTGTTCTCCTCTCAGTCGTGTGAACGTTTATGAAGCAGTCACTCTATTATGATCCATTTTTCTTCCGTATGTTTTTCAGCATCTTTCTTAGTTCCACAGTTTTTGTGCCATTTCAACTACCGTATTTTCTGGACTATAGGTCTCAGTTTTTTGCCTAATTTGCATGCCCTGCGACTAATAGAGTGGTGAGACTTGTTTATGGATTTTATCCCATATTTTTAGACCAATTTTTGGCTCAGATATGACCGTTTTTCATTTTGGCAAAAAATGGTGCAGTACCACTTTTGTCTGCTAGGGTCCACTGACCGGTCCCACCTCATGTGTCCGAAGGCAGGCTCCACTGCTCGGACTGACTCTGTCGCTGCCCGGCCTCCTGCTCTGGAGGTATGAACTAGCTACTTCACTGTTAGCTCAGTGTTTGTTAGCAAGATACGTCAAGAACCACATGACAGATTTTTATCAAACTTACAGAAAGTAATCACTGTATGGACATTTAAAACTGACTAGCTTTATGAGATGTTTGAGATAAAATTTGATGTTTTATAGACGTAAATGTGTCTCGTTAGCTTCGTTTTTTTTCCCTGCTACCATTTGTCTAAATAGCTCATAAACCACACCGCAGATTTTCTTTAAACTTACAGAACGTAATTATTTGGTGGTTATTTACAAACTGTGACCTGTATGAGACATTTGAGCTAAAATTCGATTTATTTATAATTTATTTTCGTAGCGCACGCGACGGTTTGGAAGACGTCAAAGCGAAACAATTTAAATCCAGCAGATTTGACCATTACGTGAATTTATTAAGGAACGGTTAAGCTCAGAAACCCTTGTGCTATAATGTCAGCTAAGAAATATATATATTTAAAGCGTTTATTTAGCTAAATTTTAAAGAAATAAAACTGCCCCACCCGCGCGCGTGCCCATGGGAAAACTAGTTTTTTAAATCCAGCTGATTTCACAATTTCTTGAATTTATTAATGTAATAGATTAAATTAAATGCATATTTTTATACCGATTTCACAAAGTGTATATGCCATGTTGTAAAACTATAATGGACTTCTTCTTTTCTGAAAAGAAAAATATGTTTTTATTTATTTGTTTATTTTCATCATTAACCAGCAGAACAATGTCCGTTTTGTTGTTATACGATATTTGATCCAAGCTCGGAGCTAGCAGTAAAAACTAAAGACAGACAACGAGTTTGTAAAGTTAGTTTAAAAAAAGACTTCAGAATTACCTGTGTCGACCTCCATTGTTGATCCCAAATCCTAAAGAAACTACGTAAAGTTAGATATAAAGGATCAAAGTGCTGCTGGCTAAATATGAAGCTAGCAGACCGCTCATGGGAGGTAGTTGTCCAACTGTCAGGAAGACAACAGCGTTTTCCAAAACAACTTCCTGAAACTGGAAATGCCTGTGGTAAGGTATGGAAGCCGGTGTTACATCATAATCTATGACCATCATATATTGTGACCTTAGGGGGCGCTGTTTTGCAATACCTGATAAACACTATCATATATATTCTGTGACCGTCTGTTTCCATCATAATCATGATTTTAGTGGGCAGATGTTAATTTTTATTCTTTGGAGGAAGGAGGCTGACTCTCTCCTTCC